>MU628808.1:0-14688 GCA_025688805.1 Aspergillus egyptiacus
AAAAAAAAAAAAAAAAAAAAAAAAAAAAAAAAAAAAAAAAAAAAAAAAAAAAAGAATAAATACTAACAGATCTTAGAAACCAAAGCTGAAGGTCGGCAAGGCAAAAGCCAAACCAGACAATTTCACCGACACCAGCTTCAAATCCAAGTGTACGCCCTTGTCAAAATTCTGATCTTGATCAAGAAGAACAAGCAGAAGGAAATAGAAAAAGCTGATTACTTGGAAAAAAAGCAATTACCCTAAATCAACAATCCCTCAAACTAAATGCCCCCTCCACCTCCTCTCAATTCGCCCATCATCTATCACTGCTATCCTCCAAATCCGACGCCCAGCGCCGGGACTCCCTCGCCCACCTGACCACCTCCATCACCTCCCGCCCCGTCACTTCCCCCCTCCCGCAACCAGTAAGTCTCATCCTCCCCTCTCTACTCCCACTCATCCTAGACGCCAACGCCGGCGTCCGGAGTAATCTGCTCAAACTCCTGCGCGCCCTCCCGGAAGCCGACATCCAGGACCACGTGTCGCAGCTCCTGCCGTACATCCGGGCGGGCATGACGCATCTGGCGGCCGATATCCGGCTCTCGAGCATCGAGGTCCTGGACTGGTTAGTCTCCGTTGCGGGGGAGGAGGTCGTGTCTGCGCCCGGCGGGTGGGTGAAGACGCTGAATTGTTTCCTGAGTGTGCTTGGTTGGCATACGGAGGCGAGCTCGAAGTGGACCTCTTCTTCTTCTCCTGCTGCTGCTTCTTCTTCTTCTTCAGCGACGAGATCGACTTTCGGCAGAGCGGGGAGTAAGGGGCGGCCGCAGGTGAAGGTGCTCACCGTTCTCGCTGGGTTTCTGGCCGCGGGTATCGGGGAGGAGACCTCGGAGACGGAAGACGAGGGTATCAGCGGTGGTGGGCTGTCATCGTTCCCCGTGGTGCAGTTTTCGGCGCAGATGATTCCGCGCAATGCGGCGCCGTACGGGTATTTGAATCTGTTTGGGGCGCCGCGGGACGAGGAAGGGGAGATGTATGAGACGAGGGAGGATCGGTGGCGGGTGTTTGAGGGGAGGTTTCTCGGTGCTGTGCAGACCGGTATTGAGGCGGCGAGGCAGGAGGGAGGCGAGGTTGGAAGGGCTTCGGCTGGGGTTAGGAGGGTTTTGGCCGAGGCAAGGGCTTAGTGTGGAACATTTTTTTTTCTTTTCCTACTACATGTGAGTTTTTGTCCTCACGGAGGGGAGGGTGGTGAGGCTAACTCAAGATAGATATGAGCGGAAGATGGCGAGCAATGTGTTTCACAACTGAACTCCAGTTTTTCCCAATTTCGCTGGCAAGTCGGCAGCCTGGAGGACCATCACATCTAGAAAGAGGCTACCAGACTCCACCCGGGACCGCAGAGCTACACCACCACAGGGTGTCATTGTCTGATGCGGCACACTCATCGCCCGACAATAGATACAGAACAGCATCGACTTCCATGAAACGCTCGCTATTCCTGTGGCCTATTGCTGGAAATGGCTGAATCTCGTGCCCAGGATCTGAAACTCCGAGCCGGAATCCTTTCAGGGAACTCTAGCATACCCACGCAGCCGCCGTGCTCCTGGCAATCTGAGTCCGAGCCTGATGGCTTGAGTCCTGCTTGTGAGCGGGCCTTCTTGTTGCCCTGTGCAGAACTGAGCGCGATATATCGCAGACGCCTAGTGATGTAATGGACGGTTTCACCGCTGTGCCGTGCAATTCAGATAAATAGAAAACAAGCCATTTTTATTCATCAGTCATGTCTTGAGGCTCACATCTCTACTTAGAGTTCAATAGTCGTAGAACAGTGCATATATATATATATGTATGTATGTACATTACAGCGTTCTCAATTCCAACTACAACTGGGTAAAGGATTAGCCCTAACCCGGTATTCTCTGGAAATAGAGAAGAGAGAAGAACAAGCAGAAGCAGAAAGGAAAATCATAATTATCATCAGTGATTGACTGACCCAAAAAGATAAAGATAACATAATTTAACCTGGCTGTCCGTCCGTCTGTCTATCTGACCCAGGTCCCGGTGGCGTAGATAGTTATTCCGGCTGGGGTGAGATTCTTAGGTAGAATGTTTCTTGTGCTGAGCTTGCTGCCTCAATATTGATGCTTTGTAGCGAGTTAGTTGGGTTCGTGGACTGGATGCTATATTGTATATATATATATATATAGTATTGGGAGCAAGTGACAAATATCTTACCTAGGTAAGGTTGAGATAGCAGTAAGCAAGATGAGAGAGGCGCATCTCTTTTCCACTAAGATAATATTTAATATCTAAAGCTAATATATCCATGTATGCATAATGTACAAATCTATACCATACCAAAGCACAAGCCCCAATCCAATAAATCTAAATCTAGATGGAAATCCCTGTATAGCAGCCATCATCCCGCCACAACAGCGTCTTCTCCCCGTCTTTCACACGGTACACACTGCCGCCCAAGTCACCAACATACACCTCCCCCCCGCCCCCAGCACCAAGCTTCAACCCAATCGGCTCATTGAAATGCCGCGCCAGGATCTCCCTCTTCGCCAGCAGATCCGCGCCCCGCACAGACCCGCCGACGTCGACGCGGTTCAACGAGCATCCAAACGGGTGCTCGCCGCGATCCGTCCAGTACAGCTGCTGCTTCTCGACGTCCAGCTCGAGGTCGATCGGCTCCGGTAGGCCCTCCAGGAGGAGCTCGATGTCCGTGCGGGTCTCCGCCGTCTGGCCCGGTGGGAGCTCGATTCCCGCGCGGAAGATCCTGCCCCGGTTCGCCTTGCTGGGCCCCTTCTGCGTCCAGTAGAGGTGTCCGCGCGCGGTGTCGAGCGTGATCCCCACGCACCACCGCGTCAGGTCGGCCTTGTGGGCGGGATCGGCGGCGTCGCCGGTCCGGATGAGGATTTCGTGGGCCGAGCCGTCGAAGTTGACCCGGTGCACGCTCATGCCTTCGCGGTCGCAGAAGTAGACCTTGCGGGCGGCGTCGTCGACGACGAGCTGCTTCGGGGTGTGCACGGTTCCCGGGGCGAGGAGGGTGGTGATGTCGGAGCCGTCGAGGCTGGCGGAGTGCACGGAGCCGTCGTGTGTGGAGGTTGCGCGGCCCATGTTGGTCCAGAAGAGACGGTTCGTGGATCGGGATATGTCGATGCCGTCGGGGAGGGATTGGTTCGTGATCAAGGTCGACATCTTCTTGGTGGACGGGTCGAAGCGGAGGATTCGCCCGGACGTGGGGATCTGGGAGATGTCGGCGTTGTTGGAGCCCAGGCCGACGTCTAATACATAAAGTGGCTGCTGCTGCTCTGCTCGATCGGTCTCGGTTGACGAGGGCGACTCAGCAGCAGGAGGACCGTATAAGCCGCCCTCCGTGCTCTTTAGGCCCAATCGGCCTTTGTTGATGTAGTTCTCGCGCAGCCAGTCCACCGTCATGCTGCCGTCGAGCTGACGCTCCTGGATATAGTTGTCTTCGATGAAGGCGACGGTGTCGAGCCCGATCTGGTCCATCAGCCGACACGGCGGCAGGCTCTGCGGGAGCTGGAACATGTTTCTCCAGAGGAGGTCGATCTCCTCGGCGGAGCTGACGCCCTCGGCGAGGATGTAGAGGATCTCGCGCTTGATGGCCGCCCAGAGACGGTTGAAGATGAACCTGTTTACACCCCCGTCAGCCTCCATCCATTTCACCCTCTCCTTTCCTGAGTCTCCAGAGACAAAAGAACTAAGCGGGGAAAAGACCTACCCAGTCGACTCCTTCCTCGCCGTAACCGGAATCATGCCACAACCCCTCAATAACTCCGTGAGGGTGTCGAAAAGCTCCGGCTCCGTCTCGCCATCCGTCATCAGCTCGACCGTGCGGATAGCCGGCGGCATCGTGAAATGCATATTGAGCACCCTCTTCCTCCGCTCCGCGCTGACATCATCCAGCATCAGCCGCGACTTGAAGCTGCTGCTGTTCGACGCGATGATGCACTCCGCCGGCGCGTGGCGGTCGACCTCCCCAAAGGTCTCGATCTTCAAGGGCAGTCTCTCCGGCACGGCCTCGATGACCAGCCACGAGTCGGCGACGGCGGCGGAAATCTCGGTGAAGGTCTCGTAGCTGCCACTGACGGGGTGCGGGGTCGGTGTGAGTGCCGTGAACTGGGCGCGGTTGGCGTCGATGAACTCGCCCGCGGCCGAGAGGGCGTCGGGAGAGGGATCGCGGAGGTGCACTTTGTGGCCGCCGGCCACGAAGGCGGAGGCGATGCGGCGGCCCAGCACGCCGGCGCCGAGGACGGTGATTGATCTTGATTGCGGCATGGTGCAATTTTAGAAGAGGTGGATATGGAGGTTTGTAGAGGAGGGGGTTAGGTTAAGGTGAGAGTGGTGAGGCTCGCGGGGGGAGATGAATTGCATCATTATATACGAGATAAGCGGCGACAGTGCCACTGCACTTTCGTTTATTTCCCATGCCTGGCATGTCCATGAACGAACGCATCCGATGAAGCCGTTTACAGTGTGCCGAAACCCGAAGTGCAGTCTTGCTTGACCAACGGAGAACCTCGGACAGCTCACGGAGAGGCGTCGGAGACGTTTCGGAGGAACCAAGGCAGGAGATCGATGGGAACTTCAACTAACGGTCGTGACTTTTTGGGCTGATCCACAGACATGTTGATCCTCGCTACATAGTGGATCTACAGAGCTAATTATTTATTATTGCAGCTTTAGTTGGACAACAGCATCCTCATACTGTGGTACTCCGAGTCTCCGAGAGTCCGAGTAATCTCCAAGAATGGCCTCGGTCTGACTGAAGCTGTCTTTCTTTCGTCCAAGGAGCTCCCTGCCTCTCACTAACTCCATCGAGTACGTAGTCGTGGAGATAAGGTAGGCTAAACCGGCTGCATCTGATCCCTATTCCAATGCATTTTCACCACCAAGTCTCCGTCGACAGGCCACATTCCTGACCCATAGCTACGAAAATAATATAATAATATAATAATAATAATAATAATAATAATAACAACTCAGGTACCTAACAAACTATGTCCAAAGCCGCGCCAAACAAAGATTGCGGTCCAAACCATGCCAAGCATTATATAGATACAGAGGATCCTGTTAATTGTATATCTCTCCGTCTACCGCCCAAGCACGTTGCATGGTGCTACACACTACGCAGATATAATTTTAAGTTGGACCGTGGCGTTCGGAGGCTTAGGGCGCTATTTCAGTACATATTATTCTGTCTCTGCGAAAGGGAGATCTCCTAGTAGGAAGGACGAGAGCAAATTATGAATTTTTAATATGAACTAGAGTGTAATAATATACAGTGGATTATATCCGTATAAGCGTCTATAGGTAGTCTCCAGCTCTATCTCAAGTATACCAACCGAAGCTCTCTTAAAACAGAAAGACTTGATCCCCTGCTTTGGCAACAGCCCCCGGCATCGCCCACCCCAGCCCCTCCAGCGTCTTCTTCATCGCGTTGATCATGGGCGGCGGCCCGCAAAGCAACACCTTGTCCTCGTCCGCCGGCCCCCCGATATGCTTCTCGATCATCTCCTTGCTCACGAACCCGCTATAACCGGTCCACCCCTCCGGAGGCCGGGCAAGCACATACCGCACCTGGAACTTGTTTGGGAACTGCTTGGCGAAGTTGTCCAGCTCCTCGCGCAGCAGGATGTCTTCCTCCGTGTTGTTCGCGTACAGCAGCGAGATCTGCGTCGGGTCGCCCAGGTCCTCGCAGATCGCCCGGATCAGCTGGTACATGGGCGTGATGCCGGTGCCGCCGGCGATCATGCCGACGCGGCGGGCGTATGTGCGGGAGTACTTCATTGCGCCCTTGGGGCCGCGCATTTCAATGGTGTCGCCGATTTGCATCTTCGCGAGGTGCTGTGTGAGAGTGCCGCCCGGGTAGACTTTGATGAGGAGCTCGATGCGGCCGAAGTCTTTGTTGTTGGAGATGGGGGTGTAGGATCGGGCGACGGGTGTGCCATTGATCGTTGCGCGGAGGGCGACGTGTTGTCCTGTCGGGAGGCCGAGGATATCGGATTCCTTGGGGAGGGAGAAGATGAGGCGGTAGACATTTGGTGCAACTTCGGTCTTCTTAGTCAGGGGGAAGCTGCGCCATTGGCGCGGGTTGAGGATTAATGGCTGCGGGACAGGGCCGCTTTGTTTGAGGCGGAGGAGCTGGGCGTTGGAAGTGGGACGGCGCGGGAGGTAGTGGGTGAATTCCTGCTGGACATCTAGCTTGGTGGATGCCCAGAGGCCGAGGCCAAGGGTGATGGAGAACTGTGTCACAGTGGCAATGCCTACGCCCGCCCAGAAAGTTGCGCTGGAAGATGATCCCCGTGCGGGGAGGATGGAAGGAGATGTGGAGAGCGTTGAGCGGACAGCGTGGACGAACTGCATGGGTGTCAAGCCTTGACGGTGGGCCGCGAGTGCAGCGGCTCCAAACGCAGCACCAACACCGAGCTTGGCCGCAGCACGGAGCAGGGATGACCAGGTCGACGGCTTGTTCTTTTTCACTTGGACGACAGCGGACTGTGAAACTTGCTCGAAGGTGGGGCGGTAAACTTCGACGGCTTCGGCTTGTTCCTATAGGAGGGTCGCTCAGGTCAGATACTGCCCACGCATCTGGCGGGGGGTAAGATGTGTGGTTACCTCTTCAGGAAGATCGCCAACATAGAAGGCCTCCAGCTCTTCGCGAGCCTCGTCGGAGTGGCCAACCTCTTCAAATGCTTCGGTGGCATCCGTTCCCGCGACTTCTATGAGGACAGCGGTACCGCCAGGGTGGTCCTCGAGATACTTGGTCACATCGTAGACTGTTTAACTCGTCAGCGCATACATCCTTAACCAAGCCAAGGCTACTAATAGTATCGGACCTTTGTTATGGAGGACAATCCAGATGTCGTCTGGCTTGCAATGCGCCTTGACTTGCTCGAGGGTATAGGTCGGCATTGTGACAATGTTCGGATAGGATGTTCGAAGAAGCCAACACAAGGGGCTCTGATTATATTTATGTCCCTCCTGCTTTGTGTTGTATTTTTGCCTTAGACGACCGTTTCCATTTTGATTCGCGGCCATCGGTATCCCGGTTGTATCGGCATTTGGATCCGAGTCGGACGAACCTCGTACGAGCGTCGGATCCATAGATGCGGCATCCCGGAGTGGAGGTGTTAATATTGAACGCAATAATTGTTGCGTATCCCGGATGATAGACTCCGGAGAGGGAGTTTCGAGAATATAAAATGCAGTCGGGTCCAGGCACAACTCCTCTGGTAGAATCCCAAGACACGACTTTGGATGCTAAGTGCCCCTCAAACATGCTACCTCCTGTCGTCCAACGCAGCTTCTACCTCGTCGGCGATGAGGTCGCCACAGCAAGACCAGTCGAGGTCGACTCCCGCTGGAAGTTTGAGGACCTGCAACGCGCTATAGGGCTGAACTTCCACGTCGCCCAGCCTCAAGGTACGCCCGGGGCTCTTACTCGAGAGGAAACTGAGGGAGAGAAGTTACTGACCCAAGCTAGGCATTTCCTTCCACACAACCGACTCAGACACTCCGCTCAGCTCTGTCGAGGAGGTCCTTTCAGTAGAATCTTCGCCCGTCGGCCTCCGAATCGACGGCAATGCCGTGCAATCTCCCCAAGGCCCCCAGGGTCTCCCCCTGGTCGGCAGCTTCTACGAGATCTTTCCCGACCATCTCGGTAACCACTATCGACTCTTCCGTAAATACGGACCCGTGATCAAGACCACCAACATGGGTAAAACGATCTATTTGACCGACAGCCCGCAGGTCGCGTCGGTATGCCTTGCAGAGTCCAACTACATGACCAAGAAGATCAACGAGAACCATCCGCTGTGGGGAGTGAAGGATAACACGGCCATCTTCATCGGCGACACCGAGACGGAGAACTGGCGTCTCGCACACAAGTACCTCCCGCCCTCCATGGGTCCCAAGGCCGTCCGTCACTATACCCCGCTCATGCAGAGCTGCGTGCGGAAGTCGCTGCCCATTTTCGACGAGTTGGATGCCCGCGGCGAATCCTGGAACGTCTACCAGTACATGGTCAAGCTGGCCTCGCAAACAATCGGCACCTTCTCGCTCGGCAAGGACTTTGGCCATTTCGACTCCATCGACAGCAAGCTGCATCCCATTGTCACCAACATCGCGAATCTCCTCTCACTCAACAAGAAGATCACAGCACGCGGCGAGTGGTATCGCCATCTTCCATTCGGCGACCCCGCGCGTCTTCGCCACGTGCAGCGTACCATCTACACCCTGCTGTCGGAGGCGATCGAGGAGGTGTCGGCTCGCTCAACCAGCAAAGACGCCCCCATGAACGAGGCCGCACTCAGCGCGTCCTGCGTCGTCGACTACCTCCTACATGGCGTCGATGAGAAGGGCGAACACTTCCCCCATGGTCTGATCTTGGCCAACATGCTCATCGTCACGGGAGCTGGATTCACTACCACCTCGTCCCTGCTCTCATGGCTGATTTACTGCCTGGTCACATATGAGGGAACTCAAGAGCGCCTCTACGCAGAGCTGGTCGAGTACGGAATTGTCGGGCCAAACGGCGAGCGCAACCACGCAGAGTGGACCCCCGACCTCGCACACAGTCTACCCTACCTCGACAAGTTTGTGAAGGAGACCCAGCGTCTCCACAACGCCTCTTTCCAACCGGGCCGTACTACCAAGACCGATGTCGTATTACCTGGCGGATACCGCCTTCCCCCTGACAGCGTCATCGTTCCCGCTCTATATGCCATCCACACAAACCCAAAGGTGTGGCGGGATCCGTTCCGCTTTGACCCCGACCGCTGGGAGACAGACGAGGTAAAGAGCCTGCATCGGTGCGCGTATTTGCCGTTCGCGACGGGACCTCGCGGATGTATCGGGTTCAACTTTGCTTTGTTGGAGGTGAAGATTCTGCTTTCGGAGCTGGTGAGCCGGTATGAGTTTGTAAGGGATGGATTGGAGGCGATCGAGTATGATCCAGAGTTCCAGCTCATCCGGCCGTTGAATTTCTATGTTCGGGCCAAGCGGCGTGTGTAGAAAATTTGTACAATAGACATGGGCGGTAGCAACATAATATGAAGAGATACTCAATCACTCAAGGTCGCTGTAAACCTCTCGCAACGCGTTGAGGGATCGCGAATACGGCCCGAAATATCGCACGTTTGTGTCTGCGTCGTACCATTCCGAATTCCTCGCCTCCTTCTCCAGAACTACGATTAACCGCTGTGCCAGCGCCCCGGCCTCCGTTGGAGTCATTGTCGGCACCTGACTGAGACGGTGCAGGGTGATCGCGCAGCTTACCGCGTTGTGGACAAATGCCCACGCTCGACAGATGGTCGGGGAAAACCGGTGTAGCTCCAAGAAACACTCGATGACCTGCATGGCCCGGCTGCGACAATCCATTGCCAGGCTATCCGTGTCCAGATGGACCAAGGTCACCCGGCAAATGGAGTAGTTGAGATGGATCCCTAGTGCCAGACGTTCGAGATGGTTTTGCAGAGACGTGCAGTGCATTTTGTCGGTTAGGAACGGCGCGGCGGCATCCCAGACGCCTTCAAGCCGGCGCTTGGCGTCGGCCGCGTGCGCTTCGTTACTTGCACGGCCAGTGGCTTCCTGTTGCGCTTGGTCGAGGATGATATGGCAGATCCTGAATATACATTCGTGGAACGACAGTCCAGATGGGTTTGGAGTGTAAGGGATTGGACAGTTTCGGGTAATGAGACAGCTGGGAGGCCGGTCGTAAGTGAAGGAAAGGAATGTGTCTTGCCATATGAGCGCCCACCTATGGTCCATGAGTACTGGTTCGGGTATCACCAATGATTATAGACTTACCAGAGCCAGGTCCGCTGGACTTGCTCCGCCTGTGGTAACGAAAGAGATGCCTCGTGTAGGCCGATACTTTGGGCTAATCTGATTGCAGCACCTAGCAGGGTCAGACTCAGTATTCACCAAGAAGAAGGCTAGAGCTACCCATTAGAATCCAGGCACTGTTCGTGTCAAGGTTGTTTCGCAGGCAATGCCCGATCAAGGCCATAGCCTGGATCTGGTTGAGGTCCGTGTGGTTGAAGAAGTTCGACATGCGCAAAATTTGGAATGACGAGCAAACTGTTTATCAGCTAATGATCTACATTTTCGGGGAAAGAAGTCCCATACTGAAGACTTTGGAGCGTAGGTCTCTCTCCTTGGGAGGGTCATCCGTGAACTGCACCCCGCAGGCCATGACAGCAAAGAGTAAGGCGAGCCAAGAGGGTTCCGGCTCTAAGTCTTGGCCTTGATCCTTTGCAGATACTCTATTGTTCAGGAATGTGAACAACGATAGTCCAAACTCGTCAGCAGCAACCAGCACCGGATAGAATGGGAATGCTGTGGATCGGTAAGCTTGCCAGTAGCTATGTGCGTTAGCGACGTCGGCATAACGTCAACTAGGTCAACAGGAGAGCATACCGGATCATATCCGAGTCATCCGGTAATGTCTCACAGACATCTTTCGTTGTCGCATCTGGCCCCCAGAGACTCGTAAATGGGTACGTCCGCGGTACGAACTGGTTTAGCATCGCACTATGCAACAGCAGATCTCCAGTCACTGACGCCTCTCGACATCCGAGGGCCAACGGACTATCCGAGTGGCTTCCCAGGTAGATAGTCGCGCCCGTGGCGTCCTCAAGGACGTGCCGTCCGGGGGACTTGGCATGCAAACGGACGTGCGAATCGGTGACCCCCGGCTGGATAGCAGAAGGTACAGAGCGAGTGAGTGGCGAGGAACGGGCAGACCCCGGTGAGACACCGGCTGTTACTGCGCGAAGATCTGCCTTGAGAGCGGTAATCTGCTCTTCGATCCTCTCCAGTCTGGAAATCATGTTTACGGGATCCGGCAGGATTGTCGGAGGCCTGTCCACGGTATTATGGCTGGCCAAGGTCAGAGATCGTCCGTAATGACAGTAAGTTCGGACCACCTACAATGCGTCCAAGCTCAAATCTTGGGTCTGCTGGCGCGAGGTTCCGGGTACCGACGCATCCTTCTCTCGGGCCTCCAGCGCGGAAGCAGTCGGGACCCGGCACAGCTCGGAATGGTTGCGTTTGACACAGCTCGAGCAAGGGACCTGACCATCACATCGTACTTTGCGATGGCGACAGGGAAAACACGACCGGATGCCGCGGTGCTTGCGCTTATGCTTGAGGATTTCGCTGACACGGGCGGTGTCATACGGGTAGGGATTGTCGGACATCGTAAGGCCAAAAGTTACTAATCAAATAGAGTGTTTAACTCCCCTTTCCCTTTCCCCCCCTCCTTTCTCTTTCACCTAACCCGATGAATGGAAAGCCAAGCGGGATAAGATAAGAAGGGAAAGATATCTAGAAGGGTGGAGGTGGTGGAGATGTAGGTAGAGGTGAAGATGGATGGATGCCGATGGGAAAAGAAACTTGGCGGAAAAAGGTTAAGCTTTGAAAAACAGGTGGCCCCGGTCCTGCACTCGGCCCGTTTCCCGCCTTTGCACGTGATCAGGCCGGCATTGCTCCTCCATCCCGTAAATGATTCATTCCATCACTGCTGAGGGGTGTTTGGTCAGGGCAATAATAGCTACAGAAGGGCTGGTTGATCTTGACTCATCTTCCCCAATGCGATTCTGGGATTAGGGACTCTACCTGAAGAGGATATGAATGGAAGCAAACGCAAACACAGCATATTACAGAAGCAAAGCCAGAAAGCATCGCAGCAGCAAGACATCACTTCTGAAACCTGCATAAGCAGGGTGGGGAAAGAGGGGGCAGTGTGAATCACAGCATTAAGACCTAAAGCCAAAAGAGAAAGATCAGCTAAAGATGCAGCATCCTGGTATTCTGGTCTTGATAATAGTACTACTGAGCTATTCTAGTAAATAACTGCATGGTTATCCAATACCAGGGTTTACAGCATCTGCTCGAGAACATTACATCTTTATGAACCAGGTACTGCATCTAACTAGGTACCTATGTCCTAGTATATAGTATGATGGTGTGGGGGGTTCACAGTTCAAGCAGGATACCAGGTCTCCAGTAACCCGAGCTGGTGACGGGACTGTAAGCATCTTCTGCCAGCCCAGCTGATCATCAGGTGTCGTTGCAGGGCCATTATATGCTCGTTCCCGACACGCACGCCGCTCAAGTCCAGTCTTTGGCTTAGGCCCTTGGAGCTAATCTCTTTTTCTTTTTTCTTTTTTCTTTTTTGGATTTCCAGCAGACATCCTGATTTTCAGTTCTACTTATTAGATAGTACAAACCGCAACCGTAGGCACCAGACGGGGGAGCCAGTAGTATGTACTTATGTATTCCGTATGTGGCTGCACTAATCCCATCCTGCCTAGGGTGAAAGCAGATAAGTAGAAGCGACTTACGGACGGCTAAGACCACCTGGCTCCTCGCTATGGATCGGCAAGTGGCGTCGGACTGGACACTAGGTACCCTTGCAGGGCGTTGAGTGTCAAAGTCAGATTTCAATTTACCACGCAATATACGCTCAGTGGTACCCGACCACTGAAGAGATGTGATGGCGGACTGCAGATGTTACATAACAGATAGAAGAAATAACCAAGTTCAGCTTGAATACTTCCTGTCTTATACGTGTGTGGCCTTGCGTTGTGGTGGATGAGTCTTCCATCAGCCAAAGTCATGCAGGGACTAGGTTGCGTGGCTACAGAGCAGGACAACATGAAGGACAGTCCAGCAGGCTGATGCGGCGGTGAAGTTATAGACTAGGGTATATGCCTGTACAGACTTAGAAGTGTTATATAGAATGCTTAAAAGCGTAAATTGGAATAGTAATAATAATTAACGAGAGAGAGAGAGAGAGAGAGAGAGAGAGAGAGAGAGAGAGAGAGAGAGAGAGAGAGTGTGTGTGTGTGTGTGTGTGTGTGTCTGAGAGAGTACTATGCCCCTTGAGAATAAGCGGACATAAAGGGAAAGAAAGACAGGCCAGTCAAGGAGTGAATGTATGAAATGAATAAAGGAAGGGATATGTCTCCAAATCAAATATGAGGGGGCAGATAATCGATACACCCAGTGTCACGCAAGAAAAGCCCCAAAGACAAATCCACACAGGGGAGGAGAGGAAACTGGAGCAGCGTGGAAGGAGTAAGGACTAATATATCACAGGGCGACGATAAATATCCGCGTCTTTCATTCTCCACTCATGTCGAGCAATAACTGTCTCCTCCACACGCACGATAAAGATGATGTCATCTCGACTCTGGCTGAACATAGTCTGGATTTCCAAAGGAAGCACATACTCGGTGGTGCCAGCAAGGGTTGGACGGGCAAATTGGTCCAGGTCCAGCATTCCCACGTTCAGCCAGATTGAGGTTGTGACGGCGACCCCTAGAAGCGGTGCATAGTCAGCTATCAGGCTCTGTCAAGACGGGTAGCGGATGCGGCTTGGGGGCAAGTTATACGTTCGTTAGCTATCGATTCCGGAGCAACTTCCTGCTGGCACACGTACACAGGGATAATGACCGGGGCCCCAGAGGTAAAGGCCTTATACGTGGTGACAACATGGTTATAATCCTCCGGGTATCGAGTGCCCTTTTGACGAGGTGTTCGTCAGCACTTTCTGCCAGTGAAAATCAATTGGTACCTACCTTGATGAGAACCCATGATGCAGTGCCAGAAAGCATCATTTCCCCATTGAGTGGATTACGAACAGCACGGGCCTCAGGGTCCTCTCCGCGGCGGAAAGAACGAGGAATCTCAAAGCCGTAATGTAACGGCGGGGTCACCATCCGGGGAGGATCGCCGAACCGGGCGCGTAAAGTGGCCCCAATAGCAACTGCCAACTGCCTAAGACAGGGGTTAACTCTGCTAAATGCACGACCGAGGGAAGGAAGGGGAGGAAGGGGTTGGTTACGGATTGTGAGGTACAAAGACGGTTACTTTGCCTTCCACTGTGAATGCTTCACGCAGTCGGTACTGGACATAGGGAGAAGCGGCAAGACCACCCACCAGGACAATGTTCTGGAATGCAAATCGTTAATTCTATCGCCGTGTACCTAGAGACTTCCCTTTTGCCTCCGCCGTGCTCACCTTGACGAGGGGGTGGCCAGAGTTTTCATTGGCTGCCCCCAGTTGGCTGCAGATCAGTTTGCCAATCTTTTTAATGACTGGGTCAAACAGATCTTGAAGATCAGCGTGCGATAGAACGACTGTGCCACGATTGACGGCCAAGATCGGCGTTCCAGATGCGTCGTGGAAGGGTATGAAGAATTCCAACTCTCGCTCGGTCCCGGTGAATCTCCTTTTGAGCTCCTCGAACTCCGTAAGCAGCGCGCTCGCAGGGCCCTTGACCTCGGGCGACAGAGTCTGGAAAGCAGCCCCGTAACGAGTGTTCAGGAGCTCCAAGAAGCGGCGGTCTATCGCTGTGCCGCCACACTTGGCGCCTTTGATACAGTCAGATATCCGTCCGGCACATTGTCTTCTCGGTTTGGACACCCAAACATCCCCATGGCCACTCACCTTGCATCGAGGTAATTTGTTGAAATTCGGGAATAGGATCCATGCTTTGCACCCGCATCGCGGTGACGTCCTTGATAAGCGCAGGCGTTAGCAACAGCAACGAATTTCAAGCATCACTGAGCAGACTGGACTCACCGCGGTACCACCTCCCAGGTCCGCAACCAGGACCCCGTCACCAGGCTATTCGGTGATCAGCAAGCCGGGAAAAAAGAAAAAAAAAAA
>MU628809.1:0-14661 GCA_025688805.1 Aspergillus egyptiacus
CCCCCCCCTCTCCCCCGCCGGGCGGGACCCGGGGCACTCTCTTCTTACTGGCGCGCCAGCTCTCAAATCTCTCCTACGCAGATTCTGATCGCGGGCGCGTAGTTTACTCGACGGCACGGGTTGCATGCATCTTACAATCACTCCATGATCCGGCGTTCTCATCCAGGCATTTCTAATTCCCGTCCGCATTTCTTGGACTGCCTTTCGCTCAGCCCGCATTTTCCCCATCTCAACTGATAGGCCCTGATTTACTGCATGCTATCGCATCTATGTATTAGTTTGCTGTCTTTCTGGAATGACCATGGCGAAACGAAACTGACACATTTACTAATTTGTATGCGGAGTTGGGGCTGGTGGGTAGTTGGTTAATCAATCCAAAGTTTCCCTGCCTTACGGTTATTGGATGACGAGTCGGTTATTCTCATGGCCTATCCATGATATATGTAAAATCTGTAGATAGATACGCAGTAAATGTCCACGGTCAGACAGGTAGTGCCCCTTTAAAAGTTCCGGCGATGGCCGTCCAAGAGATGAAGGGACTACTATGGTACAAGCTTGTTGGCATAGGGTCCCGCGAATGCGGGTTTAATAAAAGAAATACACAAGCAAGAAACTTTTGGAATACTGTGATATCGTCCGTTACTCCGTGTAGAAAATGCTCAACAAAGCTCGGCTCAATAATCTCGCATCACAGCTACCATGTCATCTAAACGCGCAATCTCCCCAAGCAACAACGACTCCTTTGCCCTCCATTCCCGCAGCCGCTCCAGCTCCCCCTCGGAGAGATACAGCTCCTCGTTCCCCTTGACATCGCTTCGCTCCGTTTTCTCCAGGAACTCCTTCAGACGACCCCGTTCAAACCGCAGCCGTTGCAGACACCGCGCCATGCTCTTGTATGTGTCCTGCAGGACGGAATCGCGGATCCGATCGGGATCGTAGTACCAGAGGAAAATGGTGCGGGAGGGTTGGCGCTGCGCATCACGTGGAACTTCCTGGAGATCGACGAAGCCGCCGGTCTGCATGGACGCGAGGACCTGGCGTAGGTCTTTAAACGGGAGGAGGGAGATTTCCTGCAGACGCTTCTCGTCGAGTTTGCCTTTTGCCTGGAGGACGCGGATGACTCGCAGGGCGACATCGCCGTAGCGGGCTTCGATGATGCGTTCGAGTTCGAGATGGCGTAGTTTGCGCGCTAGGTGGCGGAACTCAACTGTCCAGGTGATTATGCCGCCATTTAGACGTTTCGATGTGAGGTTGAAGGGGGGTTGGGCGAGGATAGAGAGGTGTTGGTCTATTTCGAATGCGCGATTGCCGCTGCTCGTGCCATCGGCGCGGCCATCCTCATCATCGTGGTCGTCGCCTTCTACGGTGTCGCCGAAGGGGCGCTTTCCAAGACGGGTGCTGGTGGAAGAACTGTCTGTCGGGCCAAGAGAGCCTGTGAGGTCGAGGTAGGGGTCGACGTCTTGAGTGACGGCGCTGAGGGGTATAGCGACAGAGTACTGCTCGCCTTCTTCACCTTCACGGGGAATTTCGGCGGAGTCTCGGCATCTCGTGGTTTGGTATTCGATCCGTCGGAGGAGGCAATCGTACACTTGTACTGTTTCGGGGGGAGCGCCAAGCTCAGCGAGTTCGAGGAAGCGCCGGTTCCGAAGGGCGACGTCTAGCTTTTCATAATTTACTCGTACAGTCAAGTGAGACTAGGGGTGCCATATATCAGTCTGTGGATATACGAGTGCCTGAGTGGGAGAGGGACTTACCTCCATAGGAATATCGTCATCGAACCATTCATTCTCTTCCTCTTCCTCTTCCCCAACGTCGTCGTAATCAAATCTACCCTGTTTATTCCCAAAGTCTTCCGAAGTTCCATTCACATGCTTCCGCTTGACTCCTCGGGGTACTCCGTTAACCATTAATCCGCGCGTAAGATCTCCGTCAACTCGTTCCTTGAGCATATCGGCAGTCTTTTCCAGTACATATTCCTCCAACTTCTTTCCCTTCATACTTTGTACCGTCTCCCCCGCCCTTATGACGCGTTCGATATCCAAAACATTATCAGCAAAGCTCTGAAAATGCCCT
Source organism: Aspergillus egyptiacus (assembly GCA_025688805.1). Classification (NCBI taxonomy): domain Eukaryota; kingdom Fungi; phylum Ascomycota; class Eurotiomycetes; order Eurotiales; family Aspergillaceae; genus Aspergillus; species Aspergillus egyptiacus. Next base: position 2,074 of record MU628809.1, read on the forward strand.
TCCCGAACGCGAGCAATATACCCATGTCCAGCCAGTGCTTTGAGTGTCGGGTGCAGCTGAGCTGACTGCTCCTGGGCATGCTCGCCATCCATTCCGTCCGCCCCGTTTCCATCCGCTTGCACGCCCTCCCCTTCCCCTTGTGCCGCATTGGTTTGAGCGGCTTCCGGTCGTAGCTCCGGTAATGTCTCAAGGTGACTCACTTGAGCATGACCGAGATACATAATCGCCGACATGACAATAGCTGCATATCTCCCCAGTCGATCTTCAACAAACTCTAAAATTTTTCCGGAACGGGCAAGATTGTATGCGGCTTGCATATTCGCACTGTAGTACGTAACGCCTTCCTCGAGCGGAGTATAGTGGTAAACGAGATGGTGCTGGATCATAGCAACGAGTGCCGCGCGCAGTCGAGCTTCGGAAAGGCGAGTGAACCCGACCAGGCGCTGCAGAGTGAGACGCTCATAGCGATGCAAAGTCGAGAATATCCGCTGCCATGCGCAGTGAGAGGTCAGCCGACAAGGCCATCATACTCGTGATTCATTGAGAGCAAAACCTAAACATACCCCGAAGAGCTCGCCAAAGTTGTCTTCTACAAGGAGCGCACATAGTTCGGCTGCGTACTTTGCTCCCCTATAGTTAGCAGCTGCAGGACCGGTTTGTAAACGACCAGAATTATCTTCGCATACCTGGGAGGCCATTGTTATAGTCATGCACAAGATCCCCCAGCTTCAATTCCCTGGAGGGAGAACAATCGTCACCGCCGAAGGATCATGGGGAGAACATATAGCACCAAACGATCAGATCAAGCGGAATCGCCCAAAACATATGCATGTCAGCTACTATAGTAGCGTCGCCGCACCTCTTTTTTTCTCTTATCACGACGCAGCGAACTCACGTGCTGATATATCACCTGATCTAGAATTTTGCCGGTTCCGCCCGGCAACTCGGGCCAATCAGGAAGCGAGTAAATCAGCCTGCTTTTCAAACCTCCCGTCCGTCGTCAAACCACCACGACCTTGCCAATTGAGCCTTCGTACTCCCCCCACCCCCCTCTCTGGTTGTCCTCCCACACATGCGATAATGCTGTCGCGATCTGCCGGTCGAATTGCGCTGAGCGCTACCAGCCGTCGGGGCATGGCTTCTGCCGCTGCTCCTGGCGTTCAGTATAATGTCGAGTCTGTGGCAGGTGTGAATGTAGCCAACAGAGAGCCTGCTGGCGTCACTGGCACCCTCGCCTTGGTTGCGAAGGCCGGATCCCGTTACCAGCCATATTCCGGGTTCTCAGACGCTCTGGAGCTGTTCGCCTTTCAGGTTTGTGACCCAATTGCTGCTTCGGAGGTCTCGGCATACTGTACCGGACGAGTTCTAACGCGTTACTTCTTCCCTCTTTAACCAATTGATAGTCTACACTCAAACGTTCGGCCCTGCGAATCACTCGGGAGGTTGAGCTGCTGGGCGGCGAATTCTCCTCAACACACTCTCGCGAGAATGTTGTTCTCAAGACAAAGTTCCTTGCAGCCGACCTTCCATACTTCGTGGAGCTATTGGCCGAAGTCGCTTCTCAGACAGAATACCCCAGTAAGTCCTTTACGCCCAGGATAGGACGTAGATGGAAAGTGTTGGTGCTCGGATAGCTAATTCGACCCGTCCATTTCGCAAGACCACGAATTGAACGAGATTGTCGCCAAGGTCCTGAAGCTCAGACAGATCGACCTCGCCAACAACCCAGAGGCTATTGCTCTTGATGCTGCTCACGGGCTCGCCTTCCACCAGGGCCTGGGCGAGAACCTCACCCCCTTCGCCCACTCCCCCTTCGAGAAGAACCTCTCCGCTGAAGCTGTCGCTGAGTTCGCCAAGAGCGCCTATGCTAAGTCCAACATCGCCCTTGTTGGCAGCGGTGTCAGCTCTTCGGAGCTCTCCAAGTGGGTCGGTGACTTCTTCAAGGATCTGCCCAGCGCAGGCACCTCGGGTCAGTACTCGGTCAAGTCCAGCACGGCCTCCAAGTACTACGGTGGTGAGCAGCGTATCTCCACTAAGGCTGGCAACTCCGTTGTGATTGCCTTCCCTGGCTCTGGCGTCTTCGGTGCATCTGCTTACAAGCCCGCTGCTTCCGTTCTCGCTGCCCTCCTCGGCGGTGAGACCTCCATCAAGTGGACTCCCGGCTTTTCGCTCCTGGGCCAAGCTACGCAGGGCTTCTCCCAGGTCCGCGTCTCGACCAAGAACTTCAGCTACTCCGACGCTGGTCTCCTCGCCGTCTCCGTAACTGGAAAGGCTGAGCAGGTTGCCGCCGCCGGCAAAAGCGCCGTTGATGCTATCAAGAAGGCCGCCGCTGGGGAGGTCTCCGCTGAGGATATCAAGAAGGCCACTGCCCTCGCCAAGTTCCGTGTCCTGGAGTCCGCTCAGACCCTCGAGACTGGCCTTGAGGCCACTGGCTCCGCCCTCATCAACAGTGGCAAGCCCTACCATATCGGCGAGCTTGCCCAGAGCATCGACAGCGTCACCGAGGCTCAGGTCAAGGATGTAAGTTCCTTCGTATTACGTCAGCTTGTTCACAGAGAAAATATCTAACTAGTCGTTTTCACACAGGTCGCCAAGTCCCTTCTCTCCGGCAAGGCCTCCGTCGCCTCCGTCGGAGACCTTTCAGAGCTTCCCTACGCCTCCGATCTGGGCCTGACTGTCTAAATATCCTCGCACGCCTACCTACGACGACACTCAAAAAAAATGTACACAATACATGCTAGACGGGGGTAAAGATCCGAAAACTCCAATGCCGAAATTTCATGTGTCTAGATAAATCTCTGCAGATATTTTTTTTTGTTCTCGCATTTCTGCATTTCGCCTGTGATGGTTATTGTGGCTGTAGTTGTGTGACTGTAATACAATTGAATCCTTGTATCCTTATTCTGCATCAATTTATGCTTGTGCGATGAGCGCTTGGACTCTGCAGGTTGAGTCTTAGTACGTGCCGAGCAGTAACGTCTTTCAAGCGTATGCCTGGAGTCATCCAGGTACTGTTGGTTATCTTGGTTTGATCTCCTGGAGCAACCATGCCATGGCCATAAGAGCTACTAGGTGTATGTATACTGAGGAGTATGATGAAAACCCGGCGGCGCAAACCCAGCAATCAACCAGGAATTAGGAATATTACAATCGATAGTAGCCGATGGCCGACTACTCGGATGATGCAATTACATAGTACAGGCACTGGAGTGTCGTTATTAGATAGAAACCCCATCCTTTCAGTTTACTAAGCAAAAGACATCCCAAGGTCCAAATCAACACCCCACAATGGAAAGCCTTCCATAGGGTTGATTTGCTTTGTGTAAAGGGTTTGATTTGACGTACGCCAATTATATTAGGATATTTTCTCTATCCCGATCTGCAAGCAATAACGTGAAGTATTCTGATCTGCTGCCACTCGAAACCAGCCGAGTCCGTACAAAACTCAAAACGATGATATTCACCACATTAAGGACCCTGCATAGCAGAAGGGTGTTTCAAACCTTCTCTAGTGCTTTGCGGTGACTTGCTCGCCCGTCAGTTTTTCGACTGCCTCTTTAGCCCTATCGGAGTAACGGAGACCCACAGATTAGCCTCGTAACTCATACCTCGGTATGTCACATGAATCGGGGAAAGGGAGACTGGATACGGGATCGACTTCCAAAGCCGGGAAAATAAAATCCCCAAAAGGAGAGGACTTACATATCACCAAGAGCCACCATGCAAACAGTCTGCCAGATCCCCAGACCAACTCGGGGCGTCACACCACGGTAGAGACCCTTAATTCCGTTCGTGTCGTAGATGTACTTGAGGGTCTTTCCGACAGTGAGATTCTTGGGACGGTTGGGATCCTCAGTCTTGCTTTGCATCTCGACACGAATGACCTCAATGGGCTGGTTCCAGGCTGAGAGACCGCCACCCAGGCCTGATGCAAGGACCTTCTCGAAAGCGCCAAGCTTCTCACTTTCATCCTTGCCTGTCACCTTCCGAATAACCTGCTCTGCAGCACGAGAGAGACCGAAACGAGACCCCCAGTTGGTGGTCTGACGGATGGCGACAGCGTTAACGCCACGGTTAATACCCCTGATACCTTCTTTACGGTAAATATCCATAAATGTAGCGAAAGTACTGGGAGGCTTAACGCCCTGCGCGGCCAGCTTGTGCTTGGTGATCTCAACAGTCTTCATGCAGGTACAGAAACCCATGGTCGCATAGGCCTGGGCAACACCACCAGTCATACCTCCGGCAATACCGGCGACGAAGTCGGGTGCACCCAGCACCTTGGCACGGAATTCCGCCTCAGACGCGACGAACAGAAGAACGGCGCCTTTCGTAGAGGCCTCAATCCAGGCCCACGGAATGAGACCTTGATAGTCTACACGACATCGCGCGTTAGCCTCAAGTAGTCGTACCCCACACCTCGGGATATGCGGGTTGCGGGTTCACTTACAACCGAGGATCCCGCCACGACCCCATATCCGACCCATAGCGCCGGCGAAGCTATCGCCCCGGTTTGCGGCCATGGTTGTCTTGATCACTTCCAGGGGCTACATGGTAAAAAAAAATGCGTTAGTAAGTAGGCGATCATATGGCCTTTGCGACTTGTGAATAATGTACCTGTCCCAAGGTTGTAACCCTGGTTGTGCTGTTAGCAAGTGGTACCAAGAGCTTCAATAGCTGCCAGATACTTACTCAAACATGTTTAACCCTGCGCCCACTGTAGTGATCCCGTCAGAAACCAAGTCACCTTGGGACTCGGCGTGGAATGATGATACGTACGCAACAAATTGCTGAACTTGACAGGCTTCTTCTCGAGCTTTGGGACCGAGCCCAACTCTTCCACAGCAGTAGACATCTCTGACCTTGGGTAGCACTGAAAGGGGCCCTGACCAAGGGATATAGGGGGCTTCGTCGCCTAACGGGTCACAAGAGGATGGGAGAGATGGAAAAGGGCCGGAATCCAGGCGTTTGGTCGGACTCTGGCAGCAAAGGCTGGCGGGTGATCGAGTCGGCCGCGAAAGGGGGTTGGTGAGAGGGGGCAGAATTTTATACGAGACTGAAAACAAAAAAGTGAGAAACGGAGCAAGTCAAGGATATAAAGGAAAAGGAAAGCCGACAGGTGGGACGGAGCTTTCTGCCAGCTGAACTCTCTTAGTAAGTACTAGCGATACCGTGTAGCTCCTGTCACCTGGAGGCTGGAGGGACAACAGAGCCGGAGTTGCCTAAGGCTCCACAGTCCATTTGGTCCATTTCCCCTCAGAAACCGGATACATTTCAACCAATGATGGACCACAGTCGGAGCTACTATTCCCGATGGGGGCCCGTTGGCTGGTCGATCAGCGCTAGTCCGTTCCAGTCAGGCGGTGCTTGAACCCGCGGGATCTCAAAGCACCCGACATGAACTTTCCTCGGGCCAGGACATCAGTGAGTCGGTTGAGAACTTGAGAGCCCGGAGTAACTCGGGGGCCCAACAGACCAAACCGTTGAGGCTGACTCTGGGAGCTCAGCTCGGGTAATTATTATTTAAAGAATCGACAATCAACAAACCTCCAGATCGAACCCTGTATCCCTAAACTACGTAGGTATTCTCCAAACCACCAGCTGTACTTCTAATTTGTTGAAAATAGTACAGGCGCGGGCGCCGTCCCATCATACGATGGTTCTATGACCACTGGGACGTACCGCCGCTGTTCGCATACTTCCAGCTTATTTCAAGCTTTTGTCCAGTCTTTTAAGTACGTAGGAACAATTGTGCTGTCAGCTTGCAAAGTTTCCTTCTTCCAAGGGAACCACAAGCGCTGCCCTTCCATTTCTACAGCTCGATCTAGGTCAAAAGGTATCAACCAATGGTCTTGAAATGAAGTGCTGTTACAAGGCCTGCTCGAACAAGTCCTATCATACATTAATCGAACTAACCCCAACACTTGCTACATCAGTGTCTAATGTAAGACGTCTCATAAATAATACAAAATGGCTGTGGTTGGAATCGTTAGATAAAATTGCCCCAAAAAACCTTATCGTTCAAAATTTAGAGCTGAGCGCCGACAAGCTTGGCGTAGGCCTCGGTGCTGAAACTCTTGGGGCGCTCAATGGGGGCACCGAGAGCACGGTCGATAATGAGCTGAGGCAGGACACCGATAGCGCGGGAGACACCGAAGAGGACGGTGTAGTAGTTAGCCTCAGTCAGGCCATAGTATTGCAGAAGGACACCAGAGTGCTAAGGGTAGATTAGCATGTCGAACCAGTCGGAAAGCCCCAGGAGTGGGAAAGGTGCGAAGCAGAAAACTTACAGCATCCACATTGGGGTAGGGGTTCTTGGTCTTGCCGTGCTCGGTCAGGACACCAGGAGCGATCTTGTAGACCTGGCTGACGAGCTTGAACATGGGGTCATCGGGAAGCTTGCGAAGAGCAAATTCACGCTGGGACATGTAGCGGGGGTCAGTCTTGCGGAGGACGGCGTGACCGTATCCGGGAACAACACGACCACCGTTCAGGGTAGCCCAGAGGTAGTCCTTGATGGACTGATCGCTAAGGTCATTGCCAATGGCCTTCTTCATCTCGGTGAGCCAGTTGAGAACTTCCTGGTTGGCCCTGTATGAATATACATGTTAGCGACCTCACAATTAAAAGTTCGAACAACTGCAGAATCTTACAATCCGTGGAGAGGACCAGCCAGACCGTTCAGACCGGCGGCCAAGGAGAGCATAGGGGAGCTCAGAGCGCTACCAACGAGGTGAGTGGTGTGGGCACTGACGTTTCCACCCTCGTGGTCGGAGTGAATGGTGAGGTACAAGCGCATCAGCTCAACGAAGTCCTTGTTCTCAGCGAATCCGAGCTGGTTGGCCAAGTTGTAGGCGTAGTCCTTGTCCTTCTGGATAGGAGCAACCTTGCCATCCTTGAAAACGTTGCGGTAGATCTTGGAGGCAATGGTAGGCAGCTTAGCGATGAGGTCCATGGAGTCCTCGAAGGTGTAGTGCCAGTACTCCTTCTTGTTAATACCCCTGGCGTAGGCCTTGGCGAAAGCGGACTCGTGCTCAAGAGCAGTGACAGCAAGGGAGAACTGAGCCATGGGGTGAAGGGTGCTGGGGCAGCGGTCGATGAGCTCCTCAATGAACTTGGGAAGATCGGAGCGAGCAGCCCACTCGGCAGACAGATCGCGAACCTGCTGCTCAGAAGGAACCTCACCGGTCAGGAGCAGCCAGAAGAGACCTTCAGGCAGAGGCTCCTCACCACCGGGGGCCTTCGGAAGAAGCTTCTGGCACTCGGGAATCTAGAATGTTGTGAGAAGTAGATCAAGCTGCGGAAGTAGTGGTGTCGCTTACGGTGAGGCCACGGAAGCGGATACCCTCCTCAGAGTCAAGGACGGAGCCCTATAATAACAATATCAGCCAGTTCTCCTGCATGCGCTAGAACGAAGTCACGCGATGACCTACCTCCCACACGAGGCACTTCACGCCACGGGCACCGCCATAAGCCTGGTCAAGGGTGACCTCACCAAGAACCTTGCTGCCGTGTTCCCTATAAGATTCAAGCACCGTAGTCAGCAATTGCTGTGAGCCGAAGCAGAGAAATGAAAGGGTCTGCGCACTTTCGGAGCTTCTTGACCTTCTCGATCTCGGCGGGGAGCTTGTCGGCAAAGGTATCCTTGAGGGACTACATGATTCAAGCTAGTGTTAGTAACAAGGAGATAGACCTTGAACATTGACCATGGGGGGACTAACCTTGGCCTTGCCGGTAGAGTAGCAGCGCAGACCATTGAAGGCAGCGGACTGAACAACCGGCTTTCCAGCAAGGGTGCTGGAGCGAAGAGCAGAGGTACCAAGTCTGAGTGTGGAAGCCATATCTGATCAAACAACTAGAATGTGGAGTTGATTGATGATGAAGAGAGGGGAGGTGAGGGATAATAAGATAACGGCAGAGAGAAGAAAAGAGAAAAGAAGTCGACTTCGGGAAGAAAGCTGATTTCGGGCCCATCCTCAATTTTTCCATTTCGCCGTAACAGAGACAGCCGGTACCAGATCTGTACCGTAACCCACTAGCACGCGGCATGATAGTGGAAGAATAACGTACGGTACGGTAACAACGTCCGCTCTGGGGCCGGTCTTCCGAATGTCCCGACGAGGAGTCCATGACAGCACTCGGCGAGCTTCATTTACGGGGTGGAATCCGGAGTAACTACAAAATACAAAAATACCTCTGAACAGGCAAAATCTGTAGGCAACCTTATAATTGCATTAAGGCCTCATCTACGCAGTAGCAGTAGACACACAAAATGTGCTCAACCTAGCACGGGCACCTTTCCATGTCCCGCCCTTGTCCACACAGGCCGCTCGGCGCTCGCAGCTTCTACTTAGCAGAAAGCTTCCATGCGATTGTGGCTAATGACGTCGGCAAGTAGCATGTTCCGTAAGGTAAGGTAGCCCATACTTCAAAATACCCCCGCCCTCCTAGGTAGCTGCCCTGTCGACTGAGCCACTGAATCAGTCCAGTTTCCTGATAATCGCATATTGATGCTGGATGCTAAAGACACTAACCAAATAATGCATTTTTCAGGAGGTGTATTTTCTGGAACAGTAGTAAACGGTGATACTTAATTTACTTAATGTCTTCAGGATTGGTGTTTTGAGACCCATTCCCGTCAGCCAGGTCGGGTCTGAATCGGTTCACCGGACGGCTAATCATGTTGTGATTTTCACAATGTGCCATGACTAAGCAGATGACTATGTACCTCTTCTTTGGGACTAGCTTAACATCTGATTCTTTCACTCACATGACTTTCAGGTGAAACTTCTTTGATCATTAACTTCCCCCTGCTTTGTTCATCAAACTCGAACCATCATCCTTTCTGATCAACTTTTGAGTCTCTTCGGTGTAATTCCATCCTTCTCATTTCTCTTTTCGATTTCCTACATTTTCACTTTAGATCGTACCCTGTACACGTACTTTCTTGGACGAGTTGCAAAAGGTCCTAGCCACGATCGCTTGGCTGTATTCCAGCTGTAGGCCAAAGGTTCCCCTGGCCGTAGTGACGCGACTTCCACCCAACATATAGGTTAAGGCGCTGCGATACGGAGTTCTCCGATCTTCACCACTTAAGCATACACGTTTTCTCCGCTGGATTTCCAGTAGAAGCGATTGCGCAGGCACCTGCTGCCTTCAATCGTCTCTTGCGACTTTCGCGTGATAGTGTCAACGCGCTGAGGGTACCTACAGTTTGCGTACTGGATTGCGATTCACATCACAAAGTGCCAGCCATGTCGTCTGCAGTAGCAGAACTGGATAATTATCTCCAGTCTATGCTGGCTCTCAAGGCTCCAGGTGTTTCGGGCTCTAAAATCAACAGTATCACCTCGCTCTGCACAGCAAATGTTCAGGTATTTCACTCACTTTTCACTTTCACTTCATGAAAGAATTGCTGTGAAGGATAGTAGACTGATTATTTTTTTTCCCTTCCAGAACGAATCTGTCCTCATCCAGAAAATCTACACGCATTTCAAGAAGGCACCAGGCACACACAAGTTGGGCGTACTCTATGTCGTAGACTCTGTAACTCGACAATGGGTAGATGCAGCGCGCAAGGCAGGGCAGCCGGCTGGTAGTGCTGCTCCTGATGGAACCTTTGCCGCTGGCGTTAACAGAGTGACCGAGTTGTTACCCGTCCTGATGACTGATATCATAAACAATGCACCCGAAGATCAAAAGGTACGCTCTAGACAAAACTTGCAAATTTATCCCAATCCCGCAGGACTGCCGACATATACAAATAAGGCCGATAAGATGCGATGATCTATTTCGCACTGCCGCTATAAGACTTTGCTCTACGTATATGCCGCGATATATCCCCTTTTGCATAGGAACTGCATCTTTAGCGACTCCCTTCGTCATTCGGTGATGGATAGTCCGACTTACGTATTTCATCTATCTTCATAGGAAAAAATCAAGAAGCTCGTCGACATCTGGGAACGTGGTTACACTTTTCCTGCACCCATGCTTGCATCATTCAAGCAGAAACTAAACGCACCAGCATCCAACAGTAAGCAAATTCTCCCATATACGATGGAGCTCACCAAAGAGCCAGGCTCCTGAGTTCAGACGATCCTAATCGTGTTAATGATAGATATTGAGTCAACGACCCCGGAAGGTTCTCCAGCACCAAACCATCTGGGCCTCGGAGGCTCTCAGCAGCAGCAACAACAACAACCAGCTAATGGTGCAGCTTCGGCTGCCTCGACTCAACAAGCTCCAGACACGTCGAGTATCTTGAAAGCCCTGGCTGATATGGCCAAACAGAGCACCGCTGCACCGGCGGCACCAGCACCAGCAGCTCCAGTTAACCCTCTTAGTGCATTAGGCCAGCAGGGTGTGGTTCCGCAACCTGTGTCGTCATCTGTAGACCAAGCTCTACAGTCCCAGAGTGGACAGGCTGGCGTAAACCCATATGCTGCCATGGTAAATCCGTTCGCCAGTCTAGGTAACCTGGCTCCCAATCCAGCCCTGGTCCAGCCGCAAAGCCAAAGCCATACACCCAACCCGTTGGCTGCTGCACAAAACCCTCTAGCTTCACTTCTCCCGCAGGCGGCTACAGGTCCGGCACAGCCGCCCAGTATCACGCCCGATGCTCTGCAGCAGCAACTTCAGCTTCTACAAATGTTGGCGGCGCAGGGCATCCCGCAGGAACAGTGGGCTACAGCGCTACAAATCCTCAGTCTTTCTAATCCTGCCACCGGCATGCCCAACCTCAATCCCAATCAGACCCCTGGATTCAACCTCCCCGGCCAGACCGCCAGTGCATGGGGTGGCCGTCCTGACTCACAGTCACGTGATTTCGAACGAGATCGCGAGCGAGATCGCGACTATATGCGCTCTCCTCCCGGCGGTTATCGCCGCCGCTCCCGCTCTCCCGGCTGGGACAGACGCCGTGATGTGTCCCCCCCTCGACGCCGTGACAGCCCTGTCTATGGAGAATATCATGGCGACTCCCCCGGCCGTAGGGGTGCAGATCCACGTGGCCGACGAGGCAACGATTACCGCCAACGTAGCCCGCCCGGTCGTAGACGTCGTTCTCCGTCTCCTCCACGCAAAGACCCAACACTTCCTCCACCGGGTCCCAAATTCATTGAATGGGACTATTCAATTGGACAAGGAAATATCAAAGGTTAGCCTCACACTATTTTTCCACATGGGCCTGTTTCCACTAACAACGTCTTATATAGTCCTGAGCCGTACTCTTTTCGTCGGCGGTGTAACGTGAGTTTACCTTTCTCTAAAGCTATAATTACGGGTCTTATTAACGAACTGTCCAGATCATCGGAAGCCCATCTGCGCTCGCTTTTCGGAAAGTATGGTATTGTTCAAACTTGTATTGTTAACATCGACAAGCGCCATGCTTTCATCAAAATGATCAGTCGGCAAGATGCCATCAATGCTCGTGAAGGAATGGAATCCTACAAATCTGGAGACATGCAACTAAGGGTAGGTTGCCCGATTCCGCCATCCAATCGCTCAAAAGACATTTACTCACGAACGGTAGACTCGCTGGGGCGTTGGCTTTGGACCTCGTGACTGCAGCGACTATCAAACGGGCATCAGCGTGATTCCCATTGAGAGGCTGACTGAGGCCGATCGGAAGTGGATGCTTACCGCCGAGTACGGCGGTACTGGAGGCCGACCCATCGAATCCGGCATGGTTGTCGAGGAGCCAGATATTGAGATTGGCGCTGGCGTCTCGTCAAAAGGTTTGTCATGTCTTTCCTTATTACGCGTGTATGACACCAGCTGACCTCTCATCAGCGATCAGTAGACGAATCGCAACCGATACTGGAGGCAAGCGCGGACCGGTATCCACGCGCGTATCCAATGATCGCCCTCCTCGTCGTGATCGTGATGGACCGCCGATGGGAGACCCGTCCAACGTCAACAATATCGGCGTCCCACCTGCTGTGCCCGGCTTTGGGTTCTCCTTCCCCGGCATGCCGTTGTTCCCTCCCGGCTTCATGATGGGAGGTGCCCAGGGATCTGGTGGCGTGTCGCAGCCCCCACCTCCTGGCCAGTAAGCGGCTTAACCCCTGTTGCGACCAAAAGATGTGATAGATACGATGAACGGTTTCTACGTTAGCTCTTGAGACCCTACGTCAATTTCGATTCGACCGCTGTTTTGATACCAATACATATCTCTGCCTCGTCTTTTATCTTACGTCCTTCCGGTTTATTTACAACAGAAGCTTGTGTTGATTTCGATCACGGGCAATCTACGCCGGCGACTGGTATTATGTCGTCATCTGCCGCGGCCTCATTCACGAAAATGCGTGGTCTCTCCGTTTGGAAGCCAAAACATGCATCGAATCGCGCTACTTACTTTCACTCGACGAGCTCCCTTCCACATCCATTCTTTGTCGATTCGATGGTTCAGTTTGAAACTACTTTGGTGGTTCCACTCCACGTACTTGTCCTACACATATACTCTTCTTTTCCCATTGGTTTGGCGAAGCGGATGCGGATGGGATTTGCCGGTTGTTTTTTTTTTTTTTTTTTTTTTTTTTTTTTTTTTTTTTTTTTTTTTTTTTTTTTTTTTTTTTTTTTTTTTTTTTT
>MU628810.1:0-14613 GCA_025688805.1 Aspergillus egyptiacus
TGGCCTAGTCATACCCCGCTTGCCGCCTACAAAGCCGCTCCAGGCTGAACATCTTCAACGGGACTTCCGCCCCCAAAAGCATGCCCAGATCCCGTCGGCAATCGCTGGCTTCTTCTGTTTCACCTGATAACCAGCCCTCTTCTTCAGCGACTGTTGGAGCCCCCAGAACCCGGAATGCTCACCACTCCCGCAAGACTTCTTGGGCTTCCGGTCTTGACAAGGGCGAATCCTCTTCCGACTTTTCCTACCGACAACAGCACCGACGCGCGGAATCCAACGCCTCGCTAGCTCACGTCTCCGAAGGCTCCTCCGGCCGCTACGAGGACGAGGACGGCGCAGACGCAAAAATGGCTTTGCGGAATACCTCCTTTGAGTGGAACGATGGCCATCATCATGTCCGCTCTCGCTCTCAGAGTCAGGCACAGCCGCCGCCGATGTTCGATCCGACGGAGACCTCTCGGCCGCGTCCGGGGCCAGTGACCTGGATGTCGCTGCCTCGGAAAAAGCAGCTCGCATTACTCGGTCTCTGTCGGGTTTTCGACTTTCTCCAGATCGCCTCTTTGCAGGCGTACATGTTTTACCAGCTCAAGTCGTTCGACGAGAGCCTTTCCGACTCAGATGTTTCAACCCAAGCCGGTATCCTGCAGGGTGCCTTTACCGCTGCGCAGTTTGCGACGGCTATTCCGTGGGGTCGTGTAGCTGATGCCGAATGGGGCGGACGCAGATTCGTTCTGCTTGTCGGTCTTATCGGGACCGCGCTTTCTTGTCTTGGTGTTGCCTTTTCGACTTCGTTCGCGCAGGCTGTGTTCTGGCGGTCGTTTGGCGGCGCCATTAACGGCACCGTTGGGATTATCCGAACTATGATCGCGGAGAATGTGAAAGAGAAGAAATACCATTCCCGGGCATTCTTGATTCTACCTATTGGATTCAACATTGCCTCTCTTTTTGGTCCTAGTGAGTAAATCTTGAACCGGTCCTTCTGGGTACATGCGCACTGACAGAGAACCAGTTATGGGCGGAATGCTCTCCGACCCAGTCCGGAGTTATCCTCGTCTTTTTGGCCCAAACTCCTCCTTTGGTGGTGAGCATGGTGTCCAATGGCTCATGCGTTATCCTTATGCGTTGCCCATGCTGGCTAACATGATCTTCCTCTCTTTCTCTGCTGTTTGCGTCGCCCTCGGTCTTGAAGAGGTAAGCAACTTTCTTCACTTGTGCTTTTAGCACTGCTGACGTTACAGACTCTGGATGCGTGCAAAGGAAAGCCTGGTCTCGGCACGTTCTCTCTACGACTTGCTGCCCGTATGGTCAGAGCGGTTGTGCCCTCGTCCTCGCCTCTGTACTCGCGGCTACCATTTGCCGACTACGACGAATCTGGCCCACTCCTCAGCCGGGCTGAGACATACGAACTCGAAGAGAAAGCGACCAAGCCCGGTCGACATGCTCGGACCCTTCCATTCCGACAGATCTGGACCAAAAATGTATTGTGCACCTTATTGGCTCAAGCCTTTTTCGACTTTCAGATGGGTGCCTTCAACAACCTCTGGCTTCTCTTCCTGTCGACTCCTCGCTATGATGCAAATGACCCGGCCAGTCCTGTACAGAAGCTTCCATTTATTTTCACCGGCGGACTGGGTATGCTCCCTCAGAGCGTCGGCTTCGCAACGGCAATTTTGGGCGTAATCGGGATGCTCCTCCAATTCACCATCTACCCGTCCATCAACAATCGTCTTGGAACGGCCAAGAGTTACCAATACTTCCTTACCCTCTTCCCCGTGGCCTACGCTTTTGCTCCGTACATCGCCCTCGCGCCCTCGAGCACCCCACCTCCGGGCCAAGCCAACGGCGGCTGGGTCTGGTTCTCCATCGTCGTTGTTCTGTTCCTCCAGGTTTTGGCACGCACATTCACGCTTCCAACCTCGATCATCCTCCTCAACAATTGCTCTCCCCACCCCTCTGTGCTCGGCACAATCCACGGCATCGGCCAGTCCGTTTCCTCGGCTTTCCGTACAATCGGACCTATCTTCTCAGGTGCGTGGTACGGCTATGGCCTGGAAGTCGGGACGGTAGGCTTTGCTTGGTGGCTGATTGCCCTGGTCTCTGCCTTTGGTTGCGTTGCCGCTATTTTTGTTTACGAAGGGTCAGGCCATGAGATTTATCTTCCAGGAGAGGAGGACGAGATGTGATTTGTTGCCTACCAACTTTACTTTTCTTTCTTTGCATATCTTGAAAGACTTTTTGCATCTGTACAGTATGGACTGTATATATGGTGACATTGCATGGCCGGTGTCTTCTTCTTTCCATTCTTGAATCTGTTTTGATACCTAGGTTTCTTATAATTCTCTTGGCTCGGTTTGGTTACGGATGGTATGAATGGAAAGATGTGACTACTAGATTGAACACAGCATAATACATGGATAGAAATGCAATGACTCATCAGTGTGGAAACCACCTGTTTACAAAAAAATGGGATTCAAGGAAACAACAAGATACAAAAAAGAAGTAAATGCGAACTACCGCTTCAATGCCGCAAACCGTCTCGTCAACTCATCCACCTCGGGGATCCCATTCTTATCTTTCCCCCGCTGCACGGGACTTGCAACCTCCGTCGAGCCAGACCTATCCTTGCCATCCGGACCGGGCACCTTCACCCTGGGATTTGGATTATCAGACCTCGGGCCCGGCGGCGCAACACTCACCGGACTCTTCCCGGATAGCTGATGCGCATGCGGACCCCTCGGCGGCGTCGCACGCTTCAACTCTGCCTCCGATAGTGATGTGCGGCGCTCCATACCCTCTTGTCCTGGCCCATCCCCATCCCCATCCCCGCCGCCCAGGCTGAGATCAAGATCAAGACCTACGTCCCCCTCCACCGGCACCCCCTCTCCAATCCCTCCCGAATCCCCTTCATCCTCCAACCCGGCCCAGGGAACTTTATAAGCGCGCGCAATCTCCCGCAGATAGCTCTCCACCAGCTCCGCGCTGGGCGGCCGGACCTGCAACCCCTTGACCAGCCGTTCGGGGACCTTCACGCCCGCGAGTTTATTTTCCGCCGCAAGCGCCATGAAGTCCTTCCCGTAGCGCTCGGCAAGGAGGGTACGCAGGAGAGTCAGCTCGCGCACTTCGGTCGGGAAGCGCGACCAGGCGTAGAAGATCGCCACGCTGGCTTCGTCGATTGCCGGGTCGAGATAGTAACCTTCGCCCCCGCCCTCACCCTCGCCCCCGGTCGGCTCTGTCTCTGTCTCTGGCCCTGGTCCCGATGGCTCAGTGCTGTTGTTCCCTTTCCCCTCCGCGCCGCGGACAGTCGTCCCCGCCGTCAAACCCGCCACTGTCGCAGCAGCAGTCGGAGTATTCGTCGTCGACGCCTTCGAGCCCCCAAATATGCCAAAAAACCCCCTACTGCCTGCCTTCCCCTTTCCCATTTCCCTTTCCTGACCGTGACTCTGACTCTGAGATCTCGGGACCTCATCCCTCACTCGAGTTCTAACCTCCTTCCCCTTCTCGCCAAACGCAAGCCCGTCCAGCACCCCCGCGCGCGCAAGGAGGAGCTCACAATATAGTTCGACCATCTCCATGACCTCGACGGCGATGTCGGTGGCGATGACATTCTCGACGCGGATGCGCGCCGACGCGTCGCGCTGGGTCTCGAGGAGCTGGGCGAGTTCGCGCCGTTGGACGACGGAGGAGGCGGTGGATTTCTTTTGGAGGAGGCGGAGGCGCGGGATTAGGAGGTGGAGGGTTGAGGTTAGTTTTGCCTTTATATATATATACATACATTAGTATTCAGTCGGAGGAGGTGGTGGTGTGTTCAATGGTTAATGGGGTGCGGGGTCGGGTTGGGCGGTTTGGGACTGACTTGGGAAGGAATAAGCCCAGAGAAGGTGGGTTGGGTTGCTTACTGTTTGTGGTGAGGGGGGCATTTTGAAGGGTCGACTCTGTGGACTTTGCGGACGGAGGTGAGGGAGTGGTATTCTAGGTCGTAGACAGAAGAGAGCGCGGAGATGATGAAGTGGCGGATGTACCTAGGCAGATAAGATATGGAATGGAGCTTCAGAGCATATACTTCCTGCCTCAGGCATATTATCCAGGTAAGCTCTAGATAACCAAGGAACAACGGCCTTCCAAGTATATTAAGCTTCGGTATATGTATGTCACTATACAGACTTGATTTTCTAGAACTAACATAACCTTCCCTATTTAGATAATGCTGCTTTAATAAGGGCACTTAGAGGATAGCTTACTGAGTATTTCTTATCACCAGTCAAGGCTCAGTGAGCACTCAGGTCCTACTTAGAGCAGGATCAGTTATTAGTTATATATATTCTAAGCTGCTTATACCTTAATATTCTATACTATTAGCTTGATAATAATACTGAATAAACTGTCCCTATAATACTCATCTCCTTGAATTTGCATGCATTATCTAATATAATTATAATTATGATAGAATATTCTAAGATTACTAAGTAGTAAATCTATCAGATATAATTAGACTATTAATAATAGCTCTGGTAAAGGTATAAAAAGGATATCTCTGTTATACTTTTAAGCTTATTAAGCAACTAATATCTTATATCTTTTGTCTTCTCAGCTTGTATTGTATATATATAGATATCTACTCTCTTACTATTCATACTTTGATCTCTTTATTAACTATAGATAGAAGAATCTTTTAGCATGGTAAAGATATCTGCAAGAAGTGCTATAAATATTATCTTACTTACAGATATATATTATAAGCCTATAAGAAAGAAGACTCTATCAGGGATAAAAATAACTATCTTAAAGAGACTTAAAGACTATAGTATAAGACTGTAATCTTATATATAGAGTAAGTGATCTTATAGCAAGCTGAGGACTAGGCCTGTTCTAATCTAGTTTATCAGATATCTTATAGAAGAGAAGTATAAAGAACCTAGTTATATCCTCAAGATTAATATCCCTGCTCCGGATATTATATATATCAAGGACTTTATTTAATAGTATATAGCCTCTGCTGATAGTCAGGGGAGGCTTAGTAAAAAGAAGAAGCTTATAGTAAGAACCATTTATTGATTTACTAAGAGATTCATTTATAGGTTTAAGGGGGCTATGACAAGTAAAATCCTGGTCAAAGACTGGCCTTAAGAGGCAGTACTTAATAAGTAGTGATTTTATACCTTCCTCCATAACATCCTTATAATAGCTGGATATTTGAGACTTGCCATGATATATAATATCTATCAGTCCCTCAGCAGGAAAATTGAATATAAGTTAATAACCCTGGCATTTTTTTTAGTGAAGTATAGCTAAACCTATATAACAAGATATGGTTCTGCACCTGTATCCCAGATTTATAGTTATAGAAGTAAGGAAATAAATATAATATACTATCAAGTATACTGTTTATTAATTAATACAGTTAGTGATTGTTACGGCCTAGCTGCAACAGCTAGTTGAGGGTGGACATGTCAGGCAGAATCATGAAGCCCTGCAGTAAGATAACTGTCACGGGCAGGTAGCTATATAGGTACGATCCAGGCGGATCAGGCCGATCGGGCCTGATCATAGTGACCTTTTGGTCCAGTTGGGGGTACGTCTGCCTGGATCACGTGCTCTTACAATAACTGTTGCAGCACTGTAAGGGCACATGACCCAGCAACATACCCCCAACTGGACCAAAGATCACTATAACCAGGCCTGATCGGCCTGGCAAGCCTGGATCTTACCTATATAGCTACCCGGCCGTGACAAGCACTTAGTAAGCAAAGCCTGAGTTTTATTATCTAATCTAGTATACTGCAAGAAGGTCTATAATATATACTCCTTTATATATTTAAGTTTCTAGAATAACTAGATTTGCTATTCTGGGAAAGGAAATATTTACTAGATTATGCTTATATATTTGGAAGATATTAATATCTCAAGAAGAAGTAATAGTTATAAAACTACTATTAATACTACTAATACTTATAGTAGTTAATATAGTAGTTAGAACAGATTATTAACAATACTACTAAAGAAACTATTAGAGATAATAGTTAGAATAGTAGTTTAAAAAACAAGTATATAACTATACTTGTTACTATTATATCTAGCTGTTACAACCTGACCAGATCGACAGTCAAAGCAGAACAATACAGTAGATTATAATAAGACTAGCATCCAACAGTAACAGTAGTTACTGAATAATACTGGGCAAGAAAAGATAACAGGTATAACTATATAACTATTCAGGAAAGATAGCTATTAAAAGAAGACTACTATCTAAGAAAAATAACTATTTATAGCTAACTCCTGTTAAATATACTACTAGACTGCTAGCTATTATTAATAGGCCTATTAAGATAATTAGAAATAAAGATATAATTAAGATAAAGAAAAGTCAAGCATGCAGTTATATATACTATACTATTTAAAGAACTATTAGAAAATAGAAGAGAAGTATATAAATATTAGTCCCTGATTAGATTAACTATCTATATATCTTTCTAAGATTACTAAATAGATAGATAAAGATAACTATATGTGAGGAGGAATAATCATGCAATAGGTATGACTAGTGTGAAAGAAGAATAATAGCTTTATTATAAAAAGAAAAGGTAGGTATCTATTTACTATAAAGATTATTACTGTCTTTCTTCTACTTCTGCAAGAGAGGGAAGATAGATATTTATTTATAAAGATACTTATCTAAGTACTTAAGTCTTAGCTCTAGCTAGATATTATAAGAGTTTTAAGTATATAATATAGATTCTTTATAAACTACTCCTTCTCTAGAAGGGTCTTAGTCTCTAAGATCTTATACTTAATAAGATACTATATAAAGGAAATAATAAAAAATCTAGTACTAGAAAAATCTCTTTATAAAAGAAAAACTAGTAAGAAAAAAGATCTTTTTCCTAATCTCTACTTTACTTATAAAGCTATAGTAGAGGCTATAATACTTCTATAAAATACTTAATATACCTATACTGTAGTATTTCTGTAGAGTATTTAATAACTTAAACTAGTATTAATCTTTAAAAGGCTTAGGTTTCTAATACTTCTATAAAATATCTAATAAGCTTAGGACTAATACTAACTTGCTAGAAGACCTGATCTATTTTTATAATATTTTTTTAGCTAATTTATAGATAGTTTTATTGTAATTCTTATAATACTTTAGTTTTATTGTAATTCTTATAATACTTCTTAGCTAACTTAAGAGGATTCTTTACAGCACTCTTTAGCTAATTTATAAAGCTTTATTCTAATCTTTATAATACTTCTTAGCTATCCTGAGAGAATTCTTTATAGTATTTCTTAATTAATCTATAAAGCTTTATAACTACTTGTCTTGCCTGTCTATTATAATATTCTATAATAAGGCTTCTAATCTCCTGTAGTACTTCTTAGCTTAACTTATAGTAATTCTTTATAATATTTTTTAAAGTTAGATACTTCTATAAAGTATTATATAGTTCTTCTAGTCTTCTTAGAGACCTGATCTTTTCTATAATAGATCCTGCTGATCCTGCTTTCTCTAAAACTTATAGAATTCTCTATTTCTTTATATAGACTCTTCTGCAGGTCTGCTTCTATTAAAGCTTATAAAAGATTTCTATATTATATCTTAACTTATAATATATACTTTT
This sequence comes from Aspergillus egyptiacus, assembly GCA_025688805.1. Taxonomy (NCBI): domain Eukaryota; kingdom Fungi; phylum Ascomycota; class Eurotiomycetes; order Eurotiales; family Aspergillaceae; genus Aspergillus; species Aspergillus egyptiacus. The sequence continues at coordinate 7,614 of MU628810.1, forward strand.
TTATAAAGTATTATAATACTTTTAAAGGTTCTAGAAATCTACCTATTTAAAGTTTTATATAAAATTTCTAAAATAGTTAGAGCTTAGGGCTTGAGATAAAATATAAGCTAGCTTTTTTTTTTAAAGCTAACTTCTCTAAATATAACTAGTATAAAAGAAGAATAATAGCTTTATTATAAAGTAGAAAGATAGATATTTATTTATTATAAAGATTATTACTATCTTTCTTTTACTTTTATAAGAGAGAGAAGATAGGTATTTACTTATAAGGGTGCTTATCTAAGTGTTACGGAAGGTCGACCTCTCGAGCCTTCTGTTACAGCCCGGCTGCAACAGCTAGTTGAGGGCGGACACGCCAGGCAGAATCAACACCCCGCAGAAAGATGACTGTTGCGAACGCTCAGTGAGCAAGGCCTGAGCTTCCTACCCAATCCAGCAATTACATAAGAAAGTTCATGACATATATACCCTATACATACTTGAATTTCTAGGACAGCCACACTTGCCGGATATGGACAACAAACTCTCCCGGGGACCTACACAGATGGCCCCAGGAGACAGCCAAGATCACGGGATAACCATGCCAAGAGTTTGGTATACAGATAATATACCAACAGTCAATGCCAAGAAGGATCTATATACCAAAATCATACCAATAATCTACCAACAACATATCAACCACAAGTATATAGCCACACTTATTTCCACTATATCTAGCTTAGATAGTTCTTCGTGATTAATTTACACACTATTACTATAGAGTCACTTTGGCAAGCCCTTGTCTAGTACTTACTCTACAGCTTTGGTATATGTACCAAAGACAGCCCTGTATCTCTCTTCTTGAGTCCACCCCAACCGTGACTGTCTTTATACAGTTGGACATGAACGCCTCAGCAGTTTAGTGAGTTAGGTAAGTTAATCTATTGCAGGACTCACCAAGAGATTCCAGGGTTAGGAAGGCTTGAGAGGTCGACCTTCTGTAACACCTTCCTAACCCTGGAACCTCTTGGTGAATCCCGCAATGGATTGACTTACCTAACTCGCTAGGTTGAGGAGGCATTCATGTCCAACTGTATGAAGACAGTTATGGTCAGGGTGGACTCAAGAAGAGAGATGCAGGGCCGTCTTTGGTATGTATACCAAAGCCGTAGAGTAAGTTCTAGATGAGGTTCTTGCCAAAGGTAACTCTTGTAGTAACAATGGTTAAGGTAGCTGTACTCTGTAACAGTGTAATTGATCACGAAGAACTATCTAAGCTAGATATAATGGAAATGAGCGTGATTATATAGTGTAATGTATCTACTCCTTGGCCTACTCCCCGGGGGTATACAGAGGAGTATATCCAATAAGCTTCCAGCATTCCATCTACTCCTATCCCTACTCCTCGGGGGTAGGTGTTGGGGTAGCTTGCCGTTGCGTCACGTGGTCGTCGGCTCCTCAGATGTTCATGCGGGTTCCCGTGGACGCTTGTCGTCCTTGTCCGGCGAGTGTGACTTGTCCTAGAAATTCACGTACGTACAGGTGTATATGTCGTGGACTTTCTCATGTGGTTGCCGGATCGGGTAAGAAGCTTAGATCTTGCTCACTGAGTACTCGTGACGGTCGTCTTGCTGCGGGGCTTCATGATTCTGCCTGACGTGTCCGCCCTCAACTAGCTGTTGCGGCTGGGCCGTAACACTAAGCACCTGAGCCTTAGCCCCAGTCAGGCATTGCAAGAGTTCTAAGTACATGATATAGGTTCCTTATATGCTAGCTTAATCTTATCTAAGAAATAGCTTATAGTATACTAGACTTTCTCTATATTAGTATAGTAGTAAACTATATTTATCTTAAAGTAATCTTTAAGATTAGTAATAAAGTTCTAAAACTTATATAGATTTTTACTATTAAAGAATTTAGATACTATAAGCTTAAGATTAGAAATGATACTATTCTATAATATATTCTAGAATATAGTCTTAAGAGTATTAGCAAGATTCTATATAGAGTTATTAGATTAATTATTTAGAAAAGATTATAGAAGATTCTCTAGCAGCTATCTAGCAGGCTACTAGTAATTAAAGAAATATCTTCTTTATTACTATTAAAGTTATTAATTATTTTCTTAATATAAGAAAGTAGATTAGAAGATATAAAGTCTCTAGACTTCTAAGATAAGCTAGCTATACTCTTAATAAAGAACTATTAATTACTCTATAAAAAGGCAGCAGTACTTCAGGTTCTAGATATCTTAAAGATTATTAGGCGTACAAACCTGCTGATGATAATTTCTCTAGACATATCAGCACTGCGTTTTCCGGACTTACCTGCGGCATCATGCCAGGTACATTCTGAGAAAAAGGTTTCTGCTCGAGAGGAGGATTTACCAGGGTTAGTTCAAGACCAACAGGACTGTTATGGTACCATTCTGTTATGCTCGGGAAGTTGTCCTCTTATTTGATCGCCCTCTCTCTTGGAGGAAGTAAGCCCCTGGATCGGATCGGAATAACATAAGAATAGCGTATCCGGCGTGCCACAAGGACCTTGTCGGCGTGAAAGTAGGTAGATATTGGTGGCGTCTGTACAGACATGTGGCAATGTTGTACTGCCCGCCGAAGCTCTTGTAGACGCTGTCTGGTTGCCCATTGTCCTTGTCATGAATGGCGGCCCGCATTCCCACGCTATCTATCGGTGAATTTTCAGGGGTGCTAGCAGCAGCTGTATGAGCGGAAGCCGCATAAGGCGGCAAGTCACTGTGAACGTCGAAGCCGTCACCCAGGCACAGGAGGCCTCCAATGTCTGGGCACCGAAGTCATTACGCCTCATGTCTTTTTTTGTGACAACTTGCTGCCATCGAGGCACACGGTTTATAGTGAAACGGTGCTCTGATTTTTGTTAGGTTCTATGGTAAGTCATCCAGGCCTCCTTGTCTCTTCACTGAATTGAAGAGATACTGTAGGGATACTGTAAGGATACTGTCTTTACGATCAATGATTTTGCAGATTGTACACAAGCATCGGCAATTGTATTGCTCACATGTTGTATGGAGGCCTTAGTTACAGATATATCCCGCGGTCCTAAACCTGTCTGGGAGATGCCAATTACGGGAGATCCGAGGTATAGAATGTTCCATTCATTCCCGACATAAAAGACAAAATAAATGGCGATGGAACGTAAATTCACTATGCAGCTGCTACCTTTCTCTAAGTACATATAAATAATGCCTTCGTCCCAAGGGAAGGGTTTTGTTACGTAGTTTGACCCGATGTAACTGAGCTTTCGGACAGTCTCTTGCTAACTTAGAGGTGAGGGTTGTCGCCAAGGAAGTAATAACAATACTTAGGTGCAGAATAGCTTGAAAGCCGGAAATTTCGGCTGAGCTAATTGAGGAGCTTGGACCGTATTAGATTAGTTTAAAAAAACGCCCAGGAGCGCAGAGGGACTAGATCACAAGCTGGATCGCTTGGCTTAGGGCTAATGGTTTCTGCAGGTTACAATGAGGATCGGTCAACAAGCTGAAACCGCCTCGTGAATGGTGTGGCATATGCATAATAACCAACCCCTGCTCTCAGCACTGGAATCCAGACAATTGCTCGGCATATGCCGCAAGTCGGCGAGATGGCAGCGAGCGGCGCTCATTCATCTGAATCTCTTGAAATACCTGGCCTTTCTGGTGGCTCGGGGCGGGAAACAGAGAACCACGGAACCGAACACTTAATAAACGCGAACGAACGTCTTCCTTCCTTGGGACCTCTTGAGGATCTCTGTGGGTGGTTCTGTCTTGACGACCTCAACCTCAGTCACTTCCTGGGATAATGCTAGCTGTTTGTTGCCTGCTAAATTTACGCAGTCCAAACGTTATTTGATGGAAAGATTATCACATTTCATTGGCGGTTAAGGAATTTCAAGGCAAGAATGCCGTCTAATGCTGGGGGTGGTGTCTGCGCCATTAAATCGGCTTGACCTTTTCTGTTACACTCTTTTAGCAGGATTTGAGCTGCCTGATATAAGATGAAGCGATTACAAGTGCGGTCATTCAAGGACGAGACCGAAGGCTAAGCGCATGATCAATACATAGCATAACCGGAACGCCAGACCTTAAGCGCAAGCAAAGGGTAGTTCAGAACGACAGATGGTCAATGTGCTATATCCAGACCAGCTAAGAGCGAGACTAGGAATCGGCGATGTCAGCGAGGAAGTATGCAGATATATCTAGACTATAGGAAAAGCTCTGCCTAGGTGATAGATCAGGATCCTATATCCAGAAGGGGATGCACGGATAGGGGCCATATATAAAGTAATGCAAGGAGGACATTATATGCACTTATTGGGAGTCAACAGGAATGATTGATTCCCTGGTAATTCACATCTGGACGCAAAGGGTACATACATGTACAAGGTGAATGTCAGATCACGAATCACATCCGTATACGAAGCTCAACTGTCTATTTGACCGAGCCTTGATTCGCAACCCTCGGTACAGTATTCAGCGTCGGCGAGCAACTGAGCCAAATCCTCACACTATTTACGTAACCAGTCAAAGCTCTCCTTCATCAGTTTATCACACGAAGCAGGATCATCTGTACCGGGTAAGTCTTCCTTGATCTTAAATCCCTTCTGAGACAGACACCAAGCAATGCACTTGTAGCTTTCCCTAGTGCCGGCAGCAATGGGAAAACTCGCCGATGTACCGCGCAAAACAGGGGTGATAGTATCGCGATCATAAATCGCCTCCAGGGTCAGAAGCTTCCAGTGACCGTCAATCTTCTGTAGGCGAGAGATGAATCGAGTGAACGAGACGCAGTCATACTGTACACCTTCGAAGGGAAAGCGAATTGAGATGGACCCTGTTGACTCAGAGAGTGCTTTATCTCCATTCAAGTGCACTTCAACCGGACAGATCGTGTGGACAGCTCCTGTTCCCCCTGTGGCCATGCCTTCCGACCCGCGCACAAAGCCATCGATGTCTCCCTGGTACCTATATCCAATTTCAGCAACACCGCAACACTTTACGGGGTTCTCTGAGGTTCAATTTCTAACCAGGTAATTTCAATATGTGTCCTTGAAGCATCTGGGTGGTAGCAGTCTCGGAGGTACTGCCACTGACACGTATCTCGATAGTATCTCTCGCGGACAAGGAGCGACTTGATGCTAGATTGAGCTAAGATTGCGTCAGTCGTGGATGTCATTGCTGTCAGGGATGGCCAAAATTGGGCTAACAAGAAAGTGAACTTCGGACGGACACAATCAACCTCAGATGCACAGACCTGTGGGATCTTGCGTTATTTATACCATGGCGGGACACGTCCCACACGACCCAAGGAAGTTCAGCCGGGTGGAGGGGACACGCTTTCGGATTTACCGGAAAGCTAGGTATCCAGATATTCGCAAGATAGGGTTACCAGTCGCGGTAACTCTACTTTTCCCCTGGACAATAGGTCATCACAGTATATCTCGTTGAGCATGGAGATCTATGCCATTCACGTGCAGTGCTGTCTTATGTGCCTTGAACACTAGCGTATTCTGCCCTAAGCCCTAATAGACGGCCCTGGGTTCAGAGCTTGTAATCTATCGGGACGCTGTCATCTGTACATGAACATTTCAAAATACGCCAGACAAGTGTCAGCGCGCATCAAAATCGTTCGCGCTCTCCTGGAACTCGTTTTTGCCTCCCCAGGCAACGATTCCGTCAGGCCGTACTAGGACGCTGGTCACTCCTTGCGCATGACATAACTCCGCCCATGTCCCATCAACGTCTCGCCAAGCCAACTCTCCGCTGTGTTTATGAGAAAAGACGACAGAAGAGTAGAATCTATATACCAGTCAAAGAACTGATAGTTTCACACACGGGCAAGGTGGAGTATTAAATAGGAGAGACAGCAGGTCCGGCTGCCGAGAGTCCACCTGATGGTGACATGCGTAAGCAATTTTACCAGCTTGTGGCTGAGCTTCCACGACGGTCTAGCTGGATTTTTCATGTTCAGCTATGGTACCCACGATTTGTGTTGTAGTGGCCTCATTGAACGTTCCTATTGCCCCGACGACGCTGTAGATATGGACACATTGGGTACTCATTACCAGGTGTTGCAACTTGGTTTCATTGCTTGCATGGCCGCGGCAAGCCTCTCTCTATACGCCACGGGACCTGTCCATAATGGCGTCTTGCTAGTCATAAGAACTGACTTTCTTGTACTGGTTTAACGACTCAATCCGCCTCAGCATTATCTACCGCACCTGATAATATTCCCAATGTCATTCAAGAGCATGCACAGACAGGAGGATAGGAAGGGGGGGGGAAGGTTCTTGAAAGTGAGGGGTTTGCCGCGGTGGGCATATGGACTCGCCAACAAGCACTCTTTCCATTTACGTATGTGGATATATATATTTCCTTGCAGCTGGTTCCACCGGCGACGGATCGAACAGCCCTGAGATCAACCCGGAACCAGTCCGCGTTTCTCCGCTGCCCTCTTTCAAGTCGCCACAACCTGTCTTACGCAGGCTGTGCTTTCCGTTTACCTTCTCGGAGAACCATGAGTGCAACACCATGACTGCTGAAGCTATGCATTCTCCTTTACATGGTAGAAGTAGGGCATTCGTCTCAACTGCCCCGATATCCTGCATTGCGCTCTTTCCGCCGCGAACTACTGGATAGAATCAACGAAGCCGTGTTCATCCATGATCTGCCTGCTCCCTCAGGCGTTCTTTTGGCCTCCTCTCTGTAAACCATCTCTCTCTCTCTCTCTTTCTCACGCGCCCCGTTTCTGCTACGGGTCACACGGCAACCTGCCAAGTGCATCCATGTGCTCCTCTATCGTCCAGTCCTGGCCCAGTTTCGCTGCGATGGCACCAGCCTGAATCGCTCTCGCGCTCTGCAGGTTACGGGGTGGTATTCTGCTGAGGCAGTGGAGTCGGCCAATTAAGGTAGCACACGGGGAAAAGGACAGAGTTTTTCTTTCGCGAGTCTCTGGAGAAATCCGTGTCCCCTCCCGTTAAAAATGCACGTAGTCCTTCACCAATTCGG
>MU628811.1:0-14596 GCA_025688805.1 Aspergillus egyptiacus
TATTATTATCTACTCTTTAATTAGTATTATAAAAAATAAAAGAGATAGGATACTAAGATAGTGCTATATATAGTAATAAAAATTACTATAATTATATAAAAAATAAGAAATATCTTATTCTTCTATTTCTAGATATTTTAGATATTTTTAATAATATCTTTTATATCTATCTTTTTTATAATCTTTATAAATATTATATTTTAAGTTATTTATTCTCTAGCTAAATAACTTTTTCTAGAATTATTTTACTTTTTTAATACTTCTAGAGTATAAGATATCTTATACTTTAATATATATAAAATTTTTATAGAAATTCTTTTTTTTATTTATTTTTTACCTGTTCTATAATACTAATTTAATAAAAGAAAATATTCTAGATTCTAAAGAGTTTTATACTAGTATATTTTTAATATTATCTAGTAATATTCTCTCTAGATTTTTAAAAAGTATTTATATTATTTATCTAGAATATATTAATAATATTATAATTATAGTAACTAGCAAGTTAATAAATACTAATTATTAAATTTTATTATATATTTTTAATATTTTTTATTAAAGATAAATTATTATTTATATCTTAATTTTTATTTTTAAGAAATTTATTTTATTATATTTATATAATTTTTCCTGCTAGAAAAGATTTTATTATATTCTAGATTTTTTATTTAAATTTTTAGATATTATTATCTAGATTTTTATCTATATCTAGTTTCTAGATATAATTCTTAATTAATATCTTATTTTTAGCTTATATCTAGACTATATTAACTAGTACTATTTAATAAATATATAGGCCTTATTAGTACTAGAAAATTCTAAATAAAGATTCTTTTTATATAATAAATAATTAATCTATAGAACCTGTATAGCCCTAATAATATTATATAGATTTTTTATATAATATATTTTTAGATACTAGAGCTAGATAAATCTTTATAAAAAATAGATCTAGTAGCTTATAACTATCTAATATTAAATAAAATACTTTATTTTAAAATATTTTTATATTATTAATAAGAATACTATTAATATTAAACTATATTTAATATTTATATAGCTATAGCTATAACAGGCTAGACTATAGACTTTAATTAAAATAATATTTTTTTAGACTATTATTATTTAATATTCTAAAAAATCTATTATTAAGTTATCTAGTCCCTGCTAGAACTAGTAAAAAAGAATCTTATACTCTAAATAAATATTTATATAAAGAATCTAGAGATTTAATAATTTTTTATTATTTTTTTGTAGTAAAAGTTATTTCTAGTATAAATCTATAATATCTAGTATCTAATTATTATTTATTATAAGATTTATTATTTAATATATATAAATATCTCTAAAATATATATTAATAGCTTAAAATATAAAAACTAGATTAGAGTAGCTATAGTATCTTTAAATTTAAAAAGAATAGTTTAAATATATCTAGATCTAAAGTGTCAGGGCGGATGCCTCAGGCATCAGCGGCGGCCAGCTGTCAGCCTGCCAGCAGCCTAATATCAGGCTAGTAGAGATAATCTTAAGGGATTATAATAATTTCTAATAATTCTCAGGGGTCAGGCTATATAAATAGCTAGCTAGCTTAATTTTAAAAGATTAAGTAATTTATTCTATTTCTATTATAATACTATTCTCTATACTATTATAAATAATTTCTATTTTTTATAGTTCTAAGTATCTTGTTAATTACTATCTACTAGAGCTCTAAAGAATTACTACTAGCTAGCTAATAAGTATCTAATTTAGTAGTATCTATAGTTTAAATTACTTCTACAGTAATTCTTAAGATATATAGAATCTAAAGTACTACTATCTCTTTACTAGATAACTAATAATTATCTATTAAAAATATAGCTAGGCTGTTCTGAAGACCTAAAAATCTTATATCTCTTAATTTACTCTCTTATATTAGAGAAATAACTAATAACTCTAATAATAATAAAAAAGATATTTTTTTAATTACTAGTAGCCTGCCAGGTAATTATTAGAGAATTTTCTAAGATTTCTTTATAAATAACTAATTTATTAACTCTATATAGAGTCTTGTTAATACTTTTAAAGCTATACTTTAAACTATACTACTAAGTAATACTATTTCTAGTCTTAAGCTTATAATATCTAAGCTCTTTAGCAGCAAGAGTCTATAAAAGTTTTAAAATTTTATTATTAATCTTAAGAACTGCTTTAAGATAGAGATAGATTACTATTATACTAATATAAAAAGAGTCTAATATACTATAAGCTATCTCTTAGATAAGATTAAGCTAGTATAATAAGTAAAGATTTAAATAATACTAAATTTTATCTAAAATAAGCTTAAAGACTTTCTTTAAAGCTATATTAATTCTAAATTAGATTATTACTAATAAGCTGTCTACTAATTATTTAATAAATAATAAGAGAACTAAAATTCTTAGAACTAGAATAATTATTATTTTAAAATTTAGCAGTACTTTAATAAACTAGAGTTCTATATTTAACTTTATAATAAAATATTTAATAAAGATTTTTAGAAAAAGCTTATTTATATTCTATAGATAGCCTGCATGCTATTTAATATTATTAAAATAAATATCTACTATTAAGCTATTCTTAATTAAAAGTATAATTAATATAAAAGTACTGACTATAGCTATAAAAGTAATATACTAAACTCTTTAATAAAGTATAAGTAAAGCTAAGATAAGAAAAAGCTTAAAAATTAATCTATAAATAACTACTTCTCTACTAGCATGTTTCTATTAAAGTACTAGTAGATTATTAATAGTCTCTAGAAGAAAAAAAAAGAAAAGTATAAAAAGTAGAAAAAAAATCTTTATTTTATCTATAATTAGTCTAATTATATTGCAAGAACATGCTTTAAATAGAAGAATAGTAGAGTATTAGATAGAGATATCTTCTATAATAAATAAGAATTATATATTTTAGAGATTCTAGTACTATATTAATCTAATAATCTAGATACTTTTCTAATTCTAGCTTAAGTTAAACTATTTATAGATAATAAGAAGATACCTGTTAGAATATTACTAGACTTTAAAATAAATAATAACTTTATCTTTTACTAGAAACTAGAATAAAATAATATTAATATAAAAGATAGATTTATACTATTATTAGTATATATTTAGTATAATAATAGAACTCTAGTATCTTACTATAGTAAAATAAAAGCAAGATCTTATATAATTAACTAAAATAATATAATCTAAAAATTTAATTTTAAGTACTTTATAACTAACTTGGCTAGTATAGAGTATTAAGCTATTTTAGAATAGTAATAGCTAGTAACTATAGATACTAATATTATATTTTTAATAAATATCTAGTATACTATAGAGAAGTACTAGTAATTATTATTAAAAAATCTAAATAATTTACTAAAACTATATAGAATATATTAATAATAATAGTTATATTCTACTTTAAAGCTAATAATAGTCTCTTGAGATTCTTTAGTAGTATATAAAATAGGCTAGTATATTCTTAAAGAGTAAAATTATAGAATTAGCTAGTAAATAAATCTCTTATATTATTAAGATTATACTAAATAAGACTCTTTTATAAAGATCTTTATATAGTCTTTTATAGTATAAGCTGCAGGTGCTATATAAGTATATTAATAAGATATTAGTATAAGAATAGATCTATCTCTTAAGTAGTACTACTAGAGTATTAATACTATTTAGTTAGAAATCTAATAGATTTTTATAGCTATATATTAACTACTATAGCTTAAATACTATTATAAAGAAGAATTAATATCTACTATTTTAAATTAATAAATTAATAGATTATCTTGTCAATACCAGGTATTTTATTAAGCTAGATCTTTATAATATCTACTATTAAATCTATATCTATTAGAATAATAAATAAAAGATAATATTCTATATCTAGTACAGGTATTTTAAATATATAATAATATTTTTTAAACTATATAATATACTAGCAATATTTTAGTTCTATATTAATAATACTATATAAGATATCCTGGATAAATTCTATATAATCTACTTAAATAATATTCTTATCTATTTATAAATTAAAGAGAAATATAAGTAATATATTAATAAGATTCTATTATATCTCTAGCAGGCTAATCTATATATAAAGCTATTTAAGTATAGTTTCTATAAATAGAAAATACAGTTACTTAACTTTATTATTAACTATAATAGAATTAAAATAGATCTAGATTATATTTAGATTATAAGCAAGTAACTAGAGCTATATAGTTATTATAATATTTAAGTATTTCTAGATTTTATAGGCTATTTTAGATATTTTATTTATTAGTATACTTATATTACAAGGCCTCTATCTAATATACTAAAAAGTATAGAGAATAGCAAGAAAAAGGGCTAATTTACTTTATTAGACTAAATATAGAAAGTCTTTATAAAGCTAAAAAAGATATTTACTAGTTTACTAATAATATACTATTTTAATCTATATAAGCTAGTTTAGATTATTATAGATATTTTAGATTTTATAGTTATAGAAGTACTGCTATAGATTATAAATAAACTTAAAATTTTTTAATAGCAAGCTAATTAATAGCTAGTAATATTTTATTTATAAAAGCTGTAGAATATAGAGTAATATTATCTAATATATAATTAGAAGCTATTAGCTATAATTAAGTACTTTAAAATATAGTAATATTATCTTAAAGAATCTCTATATATAGTTTAAATATATTATAACTATAAGAATCTCCAGCACTTCTATAGCAAGAATATAAAGAGATTAATATTATAGCAAGCTTATTAGATAGAGCTTCTTGCTATATATAACTTTATAATTAAATATTATTCTAGATATTTTAATCTAGTAGATATACTATTATATAGATAAAATTACAAGCCTAACTATATAGAAGAAGATATTAATTTTTTATCTATACTTTAAAAAAAGCTAGAAAATCTATAAAATAATTAGATTACTAATAAAGAGTAGTTAGCAAAGAATAATCTAATTATAAAAAAGAGAGATCTAGAACTTCTAACTCTAAAGTTACTAGCTATAAAAATAGCTAGTATAGAGTCTATCTGTAAAATATTATTATACTCTCTTTAAAATATAATTCTAGAAACTTAATAGAGAGATATCTTTATTAGCTATATATATAATAGCTTGCTATCTAATCCAGGAAAGAAGAAAAGTAAGAAAATAAATAAAAATAAAAAAGCAGAGACTACTCTAGTAGATAAATAGTATAATAATAGTAAATTACTATATTATAGTAAGACTATTTATATTTCTCTAAGTACTATATTAAGGCAAGAGATCCTTAGAGTATATTATAATAATTTATTTACTAGATATTTTAGCTAGAAGAAGATCTTAAATCTTATTAGATAAAAATTCTATTAAAACTACTAGTAGTTTAATATTAAGAAATATATTAGAAACTATCTAATTTACTAGAAGATAAAGATACTAAAATAGTTACTATAAAGAAAGCTATCTTTACTTTTTATATTAAAGACTTTATACCAAGATTTAACTATAAATTTTATTACTAGTTTATTATTATTAACCTGTCAGGGGCATGTTTATAATACTATTCTAGTTATTATTAACTGCTATACTAAAATAGCAAGATATTTTCTATATATTTATACTATTAATACTAAAGACCTGGCTAATCTCTTTATAATAGAAATTATAATTTATAATAGAAGTATTATAAAGCCTAGTTACTAATAAAGAATTACTATTTATAAGCTAATATTAGATATAGCTTTATTAAGGTTTTTATATTAAGAACTGTTTAAGTACTATCTTCTATCTATAAATAAATAGCTAGACTAAATACTAGAACTAGATATTTAAAATATATCTTTAAATCTATACTAATTTCTAGTAAACTAACTAGATTAACTAGCTATTAACAGCTAAGTTTACTTATAATAATATAAAAAATATATCTACTAGCTTCTTTCTATTTATAGTATAGTAAGATATTAACCTGTTAGTCCCCAGGCTTAAAACTATTAGATTAAAGATTATAAATAATTCTATTAAATTAAGACTTAAGAATCTAGTAGAGATTAGAGCTTAGCTAAAAAATAATCTTTAGAAAGCTATTAATAAGTAAGCAGAGTACTATAATAAAAAGTATATTCTAATAATATTTTATATTAGTTAAGAAGTCCTGCTATTAATAAAAAATTTAAGATTATAATAGCTAAATAAGAAACTTAATCTTAAGTATAATAGACTATTTTTAATTATTAAAGTTATTAGTAAATAGACTTATTAGCTTAAGCTTCTAAAGATTTATAGCTAAATCTATTCTATCTTTTATATTTTAATACTAAAGCCTTATTATTAGTAATCTAGCAAGAAGCTGTTAAAAAGCTAGCTAGTTATTATTAATAATTATAAAGAATAGAAGATAGAAGAGATTCTTAATTATTAAATCTATTATAATAAATAATAATATCTTATTAAATAGCTTGACTGGTCTAGTTACAAGAATTTATAGAAGCTAGTCAAGAATCTTAAAAATACTTAGAAAACTATTAATAAATATCTTAAAGCTAGTAATCTATTATTTTTATCTAGTAGTATACCAGTACAGCTCTGTTACTTAAAATAGAAATTATAATCTTTTTATTTTATAAGATTTTTAATATAGCTTTATATAAGTTATAATAAAACTCTTTCTCTTCTTCTACTAGATTTAAGATTTAATAGAATTATTCTAAAGCTATCTATAACTTATCTATAATACTATAAATTAAATTAACTAGACTTAATAAATTACTTATATTTAACTATTTATAGCTAAAGCTATAATAACAGCAGCCTACTAGCAGGTATTATAAAATAAAAAAAGAGAAATAACTACTCTTTTTAAAAATTACTTTAGTTCTTTATCTTACTTTTATTAAGTGCTGGCTTAGAGACATAGTTCCAAGTTTTATTAATAAAATAAAATAAGTTATAGTTTAGATTCTATAATATTATAGTTATTAGATCTATCTTATTCTAATACTAAAGTATTATCTTAATAGCAGAGATAAAGTTCTTAGTAATTTTAATAGCTATAGATATTATCTCTATTCTAACTAGCTTATCTACTATTCTTTAGACAGACAGGGGTACTAGAAAGCAAGCCTTCTTAAGATAAATATAATAGATATAAAGACTATCTATTAGATTAGAAATATACTTTAATAAATTTATAATATAGCTATTCTAGGCCTTAATAAATATCTGCTTGATATAATAAAGATAGGGATACTATTTCTATTAATAATCTACAGTTTTTTTATCTACTCTTTAATAAATACTTATAGTACAGGAAGAGTAGCTAAAAAATCTATTAATTTTCTTAGTTAACTTAGATCTAGACTTAAAGAAGAAGAAGAAGATACTAGTATTAATAATAGTATTAATAGTATTAATAATAGCAGCAGAAATAGTAGCAAGAAACTTAGGCTTAGACTTAGACTTAAAAAGAATCTATTACTATTAATATACTGCTCTAAAGACTATTTATAGAAGACTTATAGAAGAGATAATACAGAAATCTATATATAATAATACTAAAGAAGAGAGGGTAGAGAATAACTCTTTTTTTAGCTACTATATTATTAGTATTTACTACTATAGTACCAGCTTTCTAATTATTTATAATAGTATCCAGTATCTTCTCCTGGGCTTTATAAGCTCTTTTTATAATATTATAAGCTATAGTAAAACCAGCTCTTTTTTTAGATATTTTATTATATATAGTTAGTAGTATATCTTTGCATAACTATCAGCTCTAGAATAGATATTTTATATAAATAATAAAAAAACTTTAAGATTTTAAAGTTTTTATAAAGCTATAAATTCTATAGTCTATAATAAAGTTTCTATATACTACTATCTAAATAATGCTATTCTACTTATAGTACTATATTAATTAAAGTCTTTATTAGCTATTTAAAGTACTTTATTCTAGCTGTTATAAATAGTAATAATTATAGTATTACTAATATTATTCTTTTAAAGCAGTCTAGTATAATTAAGAATAATTACTAATTAAAAAGAAAAGCAAATTATTAGAGTAGATATTTTAAATATTAGTAATAGCTAGCTATTAGCCTGCTAGCAGCCTGATATTAAGCCAGTAGAAATAATCTTAAGAAATTATAATAATCTCTAATAATTCTCAGGGATTAGACTATATAGATAGCTAGCTAGCTTAATTTTAGAAAATTAAGTAATTTATTCTGTTTTTATTATAATACTATTCTCTATACTATTATAAATAATCCCTATTCTTTATAGTCCTAAGTATCTTGTTAATTGCTGCCTGCTAGAGCCCCGAAGGGTTGCTGCTGGCCAGCCGACAGTCACCTGACTTGGCAGCGCCTACATAAAGACTATAAATATAATATTTATAAAAAAATTTATAAAAATTATTTTAGTACTTTATCTAGTCTAATATAATATCTATTTTTATAATATAATAGAAATCTATATTAATAATTAGAAAACTTTATAGAATATATAATAATTTTAGTAGATTTTTAGATAATATTTTTTTTAAAAGATAATTAATCTACTAAAGAAATAATACTAGAAAAAGTAGAATATCTAGTTTTACTAGATTCTAGTATATAAAAGAATTCTAGAAAATAAGTTTATTAATACTATAATTAAGTAAGCTACAGACTAGAAATCTAAAAAGTTCTAAAATCTTTAAATATTATTTTAGCTAGAATATTTTTTAGTCTTTCTAGATAATAATAGACTATTAAATAAAAGATAATATTAAGAAATAATAAAAGATTTTCTAGATAGACTTTCTAGTAAAAACTCATTTTTATTAATAATAGTCTTTGCTTTAGTTATAAAATACTATATTTATATACTAGACTATTATAGATAGAATAGAGTATTCTTAATTAGGCTTATATAGATAAGATTAGGCTTTATATATATCTAGTCTAAATAAAAAAATAGACTTAAACTATTATTTATATAAACAGGTCCTGAAAACTTTTTATTATATTATTTATTATTATTTCTAGTTATTAATATATTAAGGAATAATCTAGCTAGAAATATTTTTCTAGAATTTTATTATAATAATAACTATTTTTAAAAAAATATATTTACTAGTTTAATTTCTTTTAAACTTAAGCTAGCTATCTTATTTAGAGATATTATTAATAAATATAGATAATATCTAATCTATATCTCTAAATTATACTTTCTAAATTTATAGTATTTAAGATACTATACTATTCTAGAAGTAGTTATAGTAAAAAAAATACTAGATAAAATATCTAGTATAATAAAAAAATTATAAATAGTATTACTATCTTTTTATTATAATTTTAATACTACTTTTAAGTTATATCTAGACAGGCTTTTAAAAATATTTCTAGAGAACTTTTTTTATTAATTATAAGATTTTAAATAAATCTATAGATTTACTATCTAGTAAGTACTAGCTAGTATTATTCTATACTAGATATTTATAAAGCTAGTTAATAAAAATATAGAACTTAGATATTTTTATTAAATATATTAACTAGTATAAACTAGCAGCAGATTAGTATTAGTTAGTAAAAATATAGAATTTAAATATTTTTAATAACTATATTAATTAGTATAAACTAGCAGCAGGTTAGTACTAGTTAATAGAAATATAGGATTTAGATATTTTAATAGATATGCTAACTAGCATGAACTGGCAGCTGGTTAGTACTAGTTAGCTTTTTAGATATCTAAATATTAGCATGTATATTAGTTGGCCACTGGCCCCCCTGATAGGGCCCCGCGGAGGGGCCAGAACAGGGTAATCCAATAATCAATCAATCAATCAATCAATATTTTTTTTTAAAAAAAAAGAAGTAGATAAGTATAAAAAAATAGAAAAAAAGAATAAAATATATAAGAAAAAGAATATAGTTTTTTCTATAAAGAGTAAAGTTAATATAATACTAATATATATACTTGCAAGGGACCTAATAATCTAAATCTTTATAAAAGACCTAAATCCTTATAGAAGACCTAAATTATTATAAAAAGTCTAATATATTATAAAGGCCTAGAAGCCTAAAATCTTAAATTATTATAAAAATCTAAGGGCCTGAGAGTCTAAGATAATTAAAAATCTTATAAAAAATAGAAAAAGATAAGATATTCTATCTTAGTTTAAAGTTAAAAGATTAAAAAAAGAAAAAGAAAAATTAATTTTAGAAAAAGAAAACTAGCTTATATTTTATTTTAAGCTCTAAGTTCTAACTATTTTAGAAATCTTATATAAAATTTTAAATAAGTAAGTTTCTAGAATCTTTAAAAATATTATAATACTTTATAAAAAAATATATATTATAAATTAAAATATAATATAGAAATCTCTTACAAGTTTTAGTAAAAGTAGACTTATAAAAAAGTCTTTATAAAAAAGTAAAAAACTTTATAAGTTTTAATAAAGTAAAATTAGTAAAATTTATTATAAAAAAGATTAGATCTCTAAAAAGACTAGAAGAACTATATAATACTTTATAAAAATATTTAACTTTATAAGTTAGCTAAGAAGTACTATAAATAAAATAAAAATTAAGAAAAATCTTTTTTTACTAGCTTCTTTTTTATAAAAAGATTTTTTTTAATACTAGATTTTTTACTAGTTTCTTTATATAGTATCTTATTAAGTATAAGATTTTAGAAACTAAAACTCTTCTAGAAAAAGAATAATTTATAAAAGATTTATATTATATATTTAGAATTCTTATAAAATCTAGCTAGAACTAAAACTTAGATACTTAGATAAATATTCTTATAAGAGAATATATATCTTCTTTTTTTTTATAAAAATAAAAGAAAAATAATAATCATCTCTATAATAAAAGAATATCTATCTCCTTCTATTATAATAAAGCTATTTTTCTTCTTTTATACTAGTTATATCTATTACAAGATTATTCCTCCTCACATTAATATAGATATAAAAGTTATTAAAATAAATACTATAAGTAAAAATAAGAAATATAAAAATTAATATAAATATAAAAGTTATTAAAATAAGTACTATAAATAAGAATAAGAGATATAAAGATTAATACAGGTATAGAAGTTTTTAAGACAAGCACTATGTGCAAGGATAAGAGGTATAAAGGTTAATCTATCTTTCTTATACTATATAAATAATTCTTAATAATTTTTTAAAGTATCTTTAATATAGTACTGTAGTATTAATTATAGCTTAATATAAATATTTTTATTTAATAGTAATAAAGACAGGAGCTCTAGATTAGATAAAATAATATATATTCTATCTATTATAATCTTTTTATTTTTATTTTTTTTATTATTTATCTTTTTAGTATGAATTATTTTATTCTTAGTCTTAGCTTGTATATATATATATTACTAATCTCGATAAATTATTACTATTATCTAGCTTTAGAGTAGTAAATTTACTAGTTTTCTTAAATTCTTTATTATTATTATTCTTATCTTATTTTTTATTAAAAATAATATCTCTAGATTTAATAATCTTACCTATATTCAGGAATTAAATTTTATAAATATATTTATTTTTATATTTAACAAGTCTTTCTTACTAAGCTTATAGTTCTATTTTTTTATTTTAATATAGTATTTTTATAATATATAAATAGAGTGGCATTATTCTGACACCCTCAGGCATTATTCTGACACCCGCTAAACCTAATTGGGCCTAGCCCTGGTTGCTAGAGAAGCACTATCCCTAATTAGTACTTAGTATCTAGGTTAGGCCTAATTAGGATTAGTCCCTGGTAACTTATTACCTAACTTTGCAAGAGTAATCTTACTTATACTTTTTTATTAATTTATATAGTAAAATTAATACTTAGCATAATATCTTTATAGCATTTTTAGTATTAAAATAGATAACTTTTTAGATAATTTTAATAATTTAATTTTTAATTTTTTTAATATTCCTGCTAATAATTCTCCTGACTAATTAAAAAGTAATAATAAAAGTAATAATAATACTCTAATTCTTATCTTTCTAGATATTATATATTTATCTAATACTAAGGCTTTAGAATTACTACAGTACTTTATAAGAGATAATAGCTTTACTATAGTTAAAAAGAGATTAAAATATAATACTAAGAATTATATAGCTTTTATATAGCTTGAATATAACTATAGATATAGTACTATATTAAAAACTCTATAACTAGAGATTTTTTATAAGCTACTAGAGTCTTCTAAGATCTTTAAGATATCTAGTAATACTAGTAAAATCTTAAAATAGTAATCTAAGCTATAAAATATCTCTAGTTATTAAATTAGCTATCTATTTAAAGCTAAATTAATATTATTATCTATTTTTAATACTTGGAGCCTTGCTATTTACTATAAAGATTATAATTATACTAAATTAAGTAATTCTATTTATCTAGCTTATTATTATAACTATCTAAATACTTATTTAAATAAAATAAAGACTTAAATTTAGTAGATAATCTTTATATATTATATTTTTATTATTTTATAAAGAAGAGACCTCTCTTGCCTACTTTATCTAACTAATATCTATAATTTATAGAATAAAATAAAATTAGAGTTTTTTTAAGAATATACTCTACTTTAAGACCTTTTTATAATACTACTAGTAAATAATATATAATATATTAAATATTAAATAAATATTGAGAACTATATAACTTTAATATTTCTAGTTTACTAGATCTTAACTAAATATCTTTACTAGTATTCTTCTATTTTAGTTATTAATATTATTTATAAGACTGACTATTTTAAGATACCTCTCTATAGTATTATTAGTATTATAATAATAAATTTAATATTCTATATAGACTTTATCTTTATATTTAATAAGAAAGAAAAGTTACATTTATAAGTTCTTTAATATCTCTAGAAGCTCTATATTAAAGCTAATCTATTATTTTTTACTATTATTATTATTAATAAAGAGCAGGCTTTATTAAATATTATTTAAAATATATTTTCTAGCTTATCTTACTTAATTTATCTATAGTATATTAATAAAAATATCTTAAAATATATTAAAAAAGTTATTATACTTTATCTTTATAGTTCTAGTACTATTTTAAATTAAGATCCTGAATATAGCAAGAAAATTAATAAAAAATAGAAAATAATATTAGCGAAATAATTAAAAGTTATCTAGATATAAAGCTATTTAGATTATCTAAAGTACTAGAAAATCTTTAAATATTAATATTCTTAGCTAGTCTATAAAGAGCTTCTTAACTATATAAAAGATAAATAGCTTTAAAATAATATTATAGAGTGCTTTGTTTTTTATTATATATAGTTATATATATATTATAGCTAGAAAATAATATCTTAAGTTAAAGTAGCTTATTATTAAATTAAATAAGAATTATAGTCCTCTTAGGATAATTTACTTTAGATTATTAAATTAATTAAATAGATAATTATCTACTAAAATACTTAGTTAGATAAAAAATAGAGTAGAATCTTCCTTAGATTTTCTAGTAGCTAATAATAAGACTAATTTTTATAAAGATTATTAGCTATATATCTATATATATCTTAAATTATATTCTTTAAATAATATAGTAATATCTATTTATTAGTAGTAATAACAAGCTTATAATCTAACTTCATAGTAATAATATAAGATAATCTCTAAATATATTATATATTTATTATTTTAAGAATCTTCTAAATAGATAAGAGATGCTTCTTTTTATAGATTTTTATATCTAGTAATATCTAGATAGTAAGATATTAGGTCTATAAGATTCTTATCTCTCTATATAAAATCTAGAAACTATATAAGGCTATAAAAGATCTTAAAGAGCAAGAAATTAAATATCTTTAGACTTTAAATAAATAGAATAATATATTATTACTATAAGAGATTAGGATTTAATAATATAAAAAAATTAGGATTATATAGATTAGCAGGCAGCAAGAGAGATAATTAAAATTAATTAAAGATTTTTAATTAATTAAATAAAGTATCTTTTTTAGATATTGGATTTATCTACTATTCTAATATATTTTAAGTATTATACTAAGTATTAATTTTACTATATAAATTAATAAAAAAGTATAAGTAAGGTTGCTCTTGCAGAGTTAGATAATAAGTTACTAGAGACTAATCCTAATTAGGCCTAGCCTAGATATTAAGTACTAATCAGGGATAGCACTTCTCTAGTAGCCGGGGCTAGGCCCAATTAGGTTTAATAGGTGTCAGAATAATGTTCAAGGGTATCAGAATAATCATTCTCTATAAATATAAGCTTTATAGTTCTAGATCTATAAATATCTTAAAATTATATTTATTAAATTTATAATATAGAGTTCTTTATAAAATAACTTTATAAAAGTCTTTTTAATATCTCCAGGATAATTTATATATATTAAATAGTTTAGAATATATATAATATTTTTAATAATTATTAGCTATAGCTTTTCTAGTAGTTTTATATTAATAACTATTAATCTAGTAGTTTAAACTAAATATTTATTAAATTTTTTAATAATACTATTCTTCTCTAGTATATAGCTTAAAATTTTCTTAAAAATAGTTCTAGTTAATATATCTTTATCTATT
>MU628812.1:0-14486 GCA_025688805.1 Aspergillus egyptiacus
TTATTATTTAAATAATAAAGCTTATTTAGTATTATAATAGCTAATTTAATTATTTAACTAGTTCTAATATATTTAAGAATCTAAGATCTATATATTAATAATATATTAAAAATTTATTTACTAGAGCCTATACTATTATAGTTAAAAAATAAATATAATTTATAGCTATCTACTATTAAGATAAATATTAAAAATAAATACTATATAAATAAAATATTAGTAAAGATATAAATAATAATAAAAAAAATAATAAAAGCCCTGGCTATATTATTAAGTTTAATAAACTAGATATATAAGTCTTATATAAAAACTTACTAATATATAAGTAAATATTAAAGTAGTTTATTAATAAAAATCCACATAATCTAAACCCTAAAGTACTTTTATATAGTCTATTTTATAATAAAAATAAAATAAGAGAAATTGTAAGAGCATGCAATCCAGGCAACATACCCCCAACAACTAGGCCAAAAGGTCACTATGATCAGGCCCAATCGGCCTGATCCGCCTGGATCGTACCTATATAGCTACCCGCCCATGACAGAAATCTTTTTATTTCTTATTTTAATATCTTTAGTTATAGAATAAATAATAATAAAAAAAAGAAAAAATAAATCTTAATCTCTAGTTAAACTACTCTATTTATATTAGCTAAGTTATCTTAAGTTATACCTGGGGTATACCTTACTATTCTTTTACTAATTATTTACTAAAAAAAGCAGAATTAAAATTAACTACTAATAAAAAAGTTAACATTTTTTTTATTTTTATATTAACATGTATTACTAAGGAAAGAAATATATTATTTATAATTTTTTTTACTACTCTTCTTATTCTTTATAAAAATTAATAATATTTTCTAAATTCTCTAGAGATATTAATAAAATTTTAGAATTAAAATTTTCTAATTATATTAAATAATATTATTATATTATACTAGTATACTTTAAAATAACTTATATAAAATACTATCTAGCATATCCAGGCTCTTTAAAGTAATATTTAAAAATAAAAAACTAAAACTAATAAATATCTTCTTTATTTTAGCTTTAATTTAATAGTAATAAAAAAGATATTACTAGCCCTAGATCTACTCTAGAATTAGTTTAATAATATAATAACTATAATTATATAAATAATAGTATAAAATACTGTTTAAAATATATATAAAAATTATTTATCTCTTTTTAATTTAAGAAATAAATCTATTTATATAAATTATTTGAATTAAACCGAAAATATAAAAGCAGTCTTATAAACTTATTCATAGAAAGTATATTTTATATTTTATAATCTAATATCTTAGTAATAGAAAATAGAAGAAGTTATAATTAATTAAATAAAATAAAAAAAATAATAGTAAGATATAAATAAAAAATTAAAATAATAATATTAAAAATATTAAACATATTAAAACAGCTATTTATAAATTATTATTATTAATAAATAAATTCTACTTTAATTAATTAATAGCTATTTATCATTTAGTCTCTTAGACCTGAATATTACTATAATAAATTATAATTTTTATAATTAAGCTTTTATATAATTTTATATAGCTAGGTAATTATATTATTTTTTATATTTTTATATCTTATTTAGCTGTCTTCTAGTACTAAACCTAATTTAGAAAGAGAAGTATTATTATAAACTATTATTTATCTAACTTAAGATCTTAGCTATAGATTTTAAAGTTTTAGTCCAAGCTCTAGTTATCTTAGACTACTAGTTATTTAATTTATATATTTATATTAATATCTTATATAATTACTAGATTTCTTCTCTTTAACTATTTCTCCTTATACATAGGCATAGCTAGGTTAAATTAATAAGCTACTCCTAACAAAAATACTAAATATATTCTTTAATTATTTTTCTATATAATTACTAATACTTGATTATATCTTGCCATAATAGTACTGGAGATTATAATACTACTAGAAATTTATTTTTAGAGATTATTACCTTTATTTATTTACTAATATTATAATTAGAATTTGGTTTCTTGCTTTCTAATAACTTGTTATCTTTTTAGTAAACTTTATTTTAGAAGAATTATTATGCTTTCATGAATTAACTATATGAGATGAATATTGTTAAAATTTATACCCTTATTTTATTGTATTTCGACACCAGAGCTTAGACATATTATTATTAATCCAAAACAGCTAGTTACCTGTGGCCTCTCCATCATCAAAGCAGGATAACAATAAAATAAATATGATATCATGCAACACAAAACAAATTATTAAGATAAGTACTATAAGCAGGAATAAAAAATATAAAAATTAATATAAATATAGATATGATTAAGATAAATACTATAAATAAAGATAAGACATATAAATATTAATATATATATATAAATTATTAGAATAAGTACTATAGGCAAGTATAAGAGATATAAAGATTAATATAGTATAAAAATATAGAATCTAGAGATCTTATATATACTAGATTAAAAGACTAATATTATCTATAAGCTATCTTGTAGTTTCTAGAACTTCTACTAGGTAATATATAAGAAATAGAATTAATATCATATCTCTAGAAATAAGAATATTTTATCTCTAGAAATAAGAATATATTATTTTTATAAATTATTCTCTTCTTTTTTAGATCTTAGTCTTTTAAGATTTTAGATAGAGTATTAGACTTAGACTTATTCTATAGAATCTTTTATATCTAGAATTTAGTATCTCTTATAGCTTATTTATAAATAATTTAATATCTTAGTAGTAAAGTCTCTAGTAATTATTAGAGATCTAGTATATTTTAAAATAAACAAGAGTTAATAACTATTATTAATTATATTAATTTAAATTAATCTATGATAGAAAGAAGCTATCTAGATTTAAATCTATAATTTTTCTAATTATAACTTATAAATAAAAGTATAAAAATATAAAATCTAGAGATTTTATATATACTAGATTAAAAGACTAATATTATTTATAAGCTATTTTATAGTTTCTAAAACTTTTACTAAGTAGTATATAGAAAATAGAGTTAATATTCTATCTCTAGGAATAAGAATATTGTATCTCTATAGACAAGTATATACTATCCTGATATATAGGTATCTAGATTTTTACTATCTATTCCACTTATATTTAGACTTTAAGAAAGTAAATAATTAGAATTATAATATATAGCTACTAATATTATACTAAAAATAATATAAAAATAAAATAGATAATTAGATTATATATATAGCTGGATAGTAGAATTAATTACTAGTTTTCTAAATCTTTAAAGTCTAGTTATTTAAGATAGAGAATTATATATTATATATCTATAACTAAGCTTAGTATTAATACCTAAGATGTAGATATCTTAGTATTATGCTGCCTGAGGTCTTATTAATATAGGCCAGTGCCACTATATATAACATTCGCTCTTTGATGTCTTACGTGATCAAGGTTTTCTGACCCACACTTATTTCCATACAGTTTAAGAGAGAAGAGAGATATAATAGAGAGATTATTAGTAGTAAGATAATGCAGACTACCACAGTATCTTGTTCTTGTTATATTCAGGTCTTTGTATTCATGGAAACATAATAGTTAAAATTAATAATAGAAATATGTATCTTATAAAGTAGTGAGTAGTATTCACTCTTGCCCTGTGTGGAGAGCCATAACATCACTAAAATACAAGTTAGTCTTGGCGCGCTTTGTTGCGCCAGAGATGCTAACCAGACTTACCCTTGACTATTACCAAGCAGCTTCACATCATTTATTATAATCATTTGATAGACCTGATCTCAGCACTCCCTCATCTTTTAGGCTGGGAACCCACATATATAGCGCATTTCACTTACTGGTATTATGTCCTGAAGGAATTCATGCAACATATAAACACTGACATTGCATCAGTAGAGCGCGTCCTGATTCATGAGCTATCTCTTTAACACAAGCTCTCATCTGCAACATTCTAAAAAGACAGTACCGAACCCTGACAATGGAACAAACCCAGCAGAGTTCCGGCCAACAGCAGGGAAGGCAGCAGCAGCCTATGTATGACACGAGGAACGGTGGACACTACGGTAAAATTCCTTCATCTTTTGGAGTCTACCACGCACTTTCAAATCCTCACATGCGCCCCTATGGCATAAAGCTGATGTATCTTTCTAGGTGCTAGTGCAGCTGTATGGTCATTCAAAATAAATTTGTTTTCAGACTAGTCAAACTGACCTTGTTGATATCACATAGCTCGCCGCGCAAGGATATGCGCCTGTCGCGGAGCTTTATACTGGCACATGGGCAAACGTGAGTGTAGCCCTGCCTTTCTATGGCGTTGGCTAAGCTTTCAATTCTGGCCGGTAGGTCAACCAGGGGTTACAAGGAACCGCCCGTGATATCTTGACTACATATTGGCAGCACGTTATCAATCATCTGGAATCTGACAACCATGACTACAAAATCCATCAACTACCACTTGCGCGGATAAAGAAAGTCATGAAGGCCGACCCGGAAGTCAAGATGATCTCTGCAGAGGCACCAATCTTATTTGCTAAGGGTTGTGACGTTTTTATCACTGAACTGACTATGCGAGCGTGGATACACGCCGAAGATAACAAGCGGCGGACGCTGCAGAGATCGGATATCGCGGCAGCCTTGTCCAAGTCCGACATGTTTGATTTTCTGATCGATATAGTTCCCCGCGAGGAAGCCACATCACATGCAAAACGCTCAAGTCAAACCGCAGGTGCTCCGGCTGGAACTGGAGGGCCTACCGGCACGGGCCAAATGCCGCCATCTCAGCACGGAGTCCAACATCATCCTCATCATATGGCGCCGCCGGATTACGGCCCGCTTGGACAGCATCCTCTTCAAGATCAGGAATATAGACAACAAGCCATGTATGGGGGAGCTGTGCAGTCAGACCCGACAGCAGCGTATGCGCAGCCTCAGTCTCAGATGTTTGAAGGAATGTATGGTGCCTATCCCCATATCCCTCCACAGCAGGTAAGCGTTCCATAGTTCAACCATTCTCTGTATCACCCGTATCGTCATTGTCCCTGTTCTACTACTATCTTGCCCTTGGAGCTAATCGATTACCTGTCTGCCTAGTAACCGAACAAGTCATCGCCGTGGACACCAGGGAGCTGATGGACGGGCACTGTACCCCCCCCTGTTTTTTCCCTCATGAGCCAGATCGTTTTACGAAATGATATAATGACGCATTGTTGTGTGGTAGATGCACTAGTTGGCCCAGGATGCCTTGTTATATCGAGGTTTGTGCTTGAAATACGCCGTTAAATTGACTTTGTGGTGTTAGGGCTTTGCCCAAAGCGACGGAGAGAGGAACTTCTCGCAGGTATACATTTGAAGGCCTCCGGGAGATGGATTAACGCATGGATGAACACCTAGTGACTGGGACAAATCCTCTCATTTATTTTGGATTGGTTTTGGGGGACGGGGTGGAGCTTTATTATTAGGTCGCTGCTCGCGACACTAAGATTTCTTCCCGAATCGAGACGAAAGCGTTGAAAACTTATCCAGCTTCACAGGGCTCTGAACTGTGTGCGTAAGCCTGCAGTAGTCAGTCAGTATTCATCCCAGATGTAGGGCCTGATAGTGAACGGCTTACTTTTCCAATAATGTCGGGCCATTGATTGCATCTACACGTCCGTATTTCTTGTTCCGCGTGGAGATATCATAGAACTCGTCAGCGTTGTCCGCTTGCATCAGCTGCACTGTCTGCTGCAACTCGTCAAGATTTTCCCGAAGGATAGGGTTGTTGAGGCTATCAACGAATTGATATAAGTATTCCACATCTTTCGCCAGAGCCATCACCCCGTTAGGGTTAATTCGTCTCACTTCTGGGGAAAGGGGAAGCGCCTGTTAATAACCGGTTAGTGTGGACAAAGACATAAGAGTCAGAACTCCCACTCACTAAGATCATGTTTGCCGCGTGACTGAGAGCATCGAAATAAATGAGCTCTTTGATTTCCTTCGGAAGCCCCAAGAGAGTCGAATTCATAATATTCGAGAGGAAACGGGTCAAAGTCTGCATGTAGTTGCTTGGCTCCATCGGAGCAACCAAGGCCATCCACTCATACTCTGCGGTCTCGATTAAGTCATCGATCTTGGAGTTGACTACTTCGAAAATACGCTTCTCTGCTGCCTTCTTGTTATCTCTGAATTTCTCAGTCGCTTTTAAGGTCACTGGTTCACTGGATGAGCTCTGAGACCTGGCGGCGGCAAGTAAAAGCTCAAGCTCACGGCATGCATACTCGAAGTGTTCTAGATTGATGAGGATTTGGACAATCTGTCCGAGATACTGGGAATTGAGGCGCTCAACAAGAGTGTCACAGACTTTACTGGAGAGAAGCTCATCGAGAGCCTGTTACGATTAGCAACGGCCTATCAGCCCAATGAAGTAGACTTACAGTCTTCAGAGTCTCGTCAATAATCTCAAGATTCGAGAATTCGTCGTCGTTGGCAAAGAAATAAAATTGATTGAGAAAATTTCGGATATCAATGCAGCATAATGGGTACATCTGTGAAAATGGCAAGACGCATGGGAAGCTAGGAACGAAACTGTCAGTATGCACCGGATAGGAATATGTGGTGGTATAAACATACGCTTGCTCTTCAGGATTTTCGGGTGTGTACCAACTAACATTGAGCACTTTGTCAAACTCCTCAGGAGTCTGAATCGGCATCGGCATATAGTCATCTGTGGATACGATCTTTGGCTGCGTTTGTATGCGGGAAAAGGCCGATTGGCAGTGGGAATCACTCACCTCCTGGAAATCATCACTGAACCGTCTCTTAAGCAGCTCCGCATACTTTTGAAACAAGGTGAAGAGCAAGGTATTGAATGCTCCCACAGGAAAGTCCCAAGTCTATGCCTCAGTGATTAGCTTGTAGTATATTATGAGAGAAAGAGACGTACATTCATCGCCTGCATGAACAAAGCAATAAGATTTTTGATTTTCAGTAGACTTTCGGCATTATCGACTTCGTGTAGTGCTTTTGATATCAAACCCACGGCAGTTTGGCACATTGACTCCCATAATTCATCAACCTACTTCAATTTTTAGTATAATGTTTCTGATATCGCAGTGGGGGGTGCGTTAGGAGAGCAGGATTACATCAACTGGATATCTCAAGTCTGGTACCTTCTTCATGGTGGCACGCTCAACGATGGCGAATCCTGCCATTTCTTCTAAAAGATTATGCAGACTAGCCCCATCGTCATCCACCAAGGTAATGGAGGCTGGGATCAAAAGTTCCTTTTGCCGACGACGGGTGTTTGCATATTCAACTCTGAATTTCTCCATTTTACCCAAGGACTGGTGGATATGAACACATTCAAAGAGTGGAGTAAAGTCAACTTGGAGCTCTTCGTTCTGGAGGAGATCGTATTCTTCGTGCTCGTCTGAGACCAACTCAATGGCAGAATTCAGCTTGAAATGGTCAAGGTACGGCGTACTCGCAGCTCTCTCCTTGTGCCTTGTTTTGCGCAAGTCGGTGTGATACAAGGCTATTTCTCCAAGATACTGTGACATTTCCCGAATTCGATATAGCCAAGTGTTCAAATCCGACATCACTGCCTCGGCGATGGCCCTTTGAGTGGCCGGGACGGAGCGCTGAATCATGTCAGCGATCTGATACTGGGTTACTCCTTTCAGGTGAACAGTTTGAAGCTCTTCTATGGCGCGCAGTGCTGCATAGTGATTTTTCTTCGCCAGAAGATCGTGCACCTGATTCGCGAGGCGCAGTACTTCTAGACAGTCTTGGATCGCACGCGAAGTTTCATCGATGTTTTGGCGGTGGCGTCGTGACTCTACCAAGGCCTTTTTCTGCTCGGCCAGCTTCTCTGTGCTAGCTTGGATGGACTGGTTCAAGTTCAATATCTCCGCCGTCAGACTGACGGTACCCTCCCTGATATGAAGAAGCTGATTGACGGAGGAGACAAATTCCTGATGGTTTGTATTGCATATTGTCTCGATTTCTGCCTCCTTATCACTAGCAAAAGTCGCGAGGGAGTGTAAGAGCTCCGATGTTTTATTGCCGACACTGTACTCTTTGATAGAAGGGATCAACTGATCTAGATAATCCGTGTCAGAAGGGGATATGATTATCTGCAACCCTCTACGAGTTAGCCAAGGTCCTATGTCGGGGGGGCGGATAATACAAGCCTGGTTCAATACGTATGTGGACTCGCTCCGCGACGCAGTCACAGACGGCATGTTGCCGTGCTCAACACCTATAGCTCACGCAGCGTAAGCGCTGGTAATAATGATCTGCGATAAGCTGGTTGTGTTGGTATGATGAGTGTGAGCGTTGGTCTGATTTATAAGTTCCAGGCAATTAAAGAGGCATGTCCAGCAAGGACTATTCGCAGGTGCGTGTCGCAGACTCGTGGCTGACAGTTGTGCTGGTACATAGTCCTGTCTAGCTCTAGGTAGCGGCTTATCTGAGCGGTGGCCGACCCACCGTCTCTCCCCTCGAAGGTCCCGAGGTAAAAATGACTCGAACCTGTTTCTTTTCCATTTGACTACATCTTCTGCTATGAAATTGTTATACGCTGTCAACATACTAGATTATCGTTGGCCTGCCTTCTGCTGCATTAAGCCGGGTACTGTCTGCCTGCTGGTGATATGCGTGAAAACTACTACTACTACTACTACCACCACCACCACCACCACCTAGTAGCATGTTTATCTCTTACATCACCTTGCTGCTCTAACATATGCAAAGAGTTAGCAACATTGGCCTTGTGTTGGATGGATATCCTAGCGCCCTACCTAAGGTGCCGCAGGCTATGGCATGTCTAGAATGATGATGTTCCTCCCCCCGAAAAACTATTTTCCCTTCCAGCGGAGGCCTTTCCAAACATGGGAAGAATAACCCCGAAAATCAACAAGGGACCGAAGGTTCTATGTTGGCTGACATGGCATTCGAGGTGATGACTTCAAAGCCTGCCTTGAGGCAATTAGCTCAGATTCTTATAGAAGGCATTGTATGTTTGTCTATCACGAGATTCTACACCGTGCGGGACAATAAGCTATCTGGCCTGCCTTTTGGTTATGGCGAAACGTCTCAAGATAGGTACCCCAAATATTACCTACTTTTTATAAGCTTGAGCTACCGGATATTACCAGGTTCAAGTAGGTCAGTCGTTTACATGAAGCAAGTTGTGTGATACAGCACCCCAATTCTTCTCTGTGTTGTTATGACAGGCCTTAGACACAACATGCCCGGATCAGCTCTAGGTTCTCTCGGCGGCTTCTTCTGTTCTGAAAGATGTTTCTCTTAACGTCAAACCCTGTTTTGAGTATGTCATTTTGTGAGAAGTAGCAGATTTAGCAAGCCTGTTGTTAAACCTGTATGTTTGATTACAACCACTTGCTTTGAAGCCATAATCACACTCTTTGAATCTCTGCTCTTGAAAAATCACCCTTCCTACCATCATTTCTGGCCACACTCTTACAAACTGTACTTCCTGCTACAGCACTGGCTTTCGATTTCAAAAACACGGTTCAAGCCTGCAGAATAGCCGGTCTTGGTGCCCGATATGAGAGGAACTGATTCTTCCCTTGGGCTCAGCAGCCCCAGTTCTACAGACGAAGTAGCCTCTCGCAATGGATCACCCGACACGAAACTCACAGCTTTCTCCCCGGAAGACATCCGATCCAAAGGGCTCTCTGATCTCATGGCCTGTTGTTCACTGAAAGATACCGGATTCAGACAATTCTACTCGACGTAAGTACGCCAGCTGAGACCGTGTGATCTGCGCTATACTAATAAGTCGCAGGGCTTCTTCTGATCCTTTTCTTGTTTCAGCACATGTGGCTAGTCGGCAACAGCTGTCTCCCACTGCAGCGAGCTTCACGCCTATTGGACTGGCGGATTCTACAAGCACGAACCGGGCTCACTTTGTGACTAAAGATGTTTCCTCCACTAACGTCAGTTTCCTAGCGGCCAACTCTAATGTCGACTCTAGTGCAGCAGGAACTCTGCCCAAGGACCGTAGTGAGAAGTCGCTGTCAGCTTATGGCCCTATTGGAAGTAATCGAACCATGAAAGATTGCCTCTCCCTCAGCCCGGCCCGTGGAAAGTTTGATCAGGAAGGACATACTCGCGCTTTGCTTATTGATAATGTTCCTACGAATCTGACGTACATGTCCTTAGCCGGATTTTTCAACGTAAGTTACTTTAGTACTAACATGACCTTCTGCGCCGGCATCTAACAGGGATTGACTTTGCACAGCGCCGTGAATTTACCTCCCTCAAAGGTCCCATACTCTCCGAATTAAGTACTATGGGTAAAGTGTATGTCTCCTTCACCGACTGCCGCGAAGCAAAAAAGGCAATTGACAAAGTCCGCCTGCTGCGCCCTGATTGGCAAGTCTTCCCTCTTACACCCAAAGAATATGTGCAACATCTGGATCCGACTGCTCTGCCTCGAACTTCGGATTATGAAGGCCAGCTACTCGCTACTGTTTATTATGATGGCCGAAATCCGAATTTGAGCCAACATACAGTTGCTCGCTCCCTGGAGACGCTTGCTATGACATTTGGGGATATTATGACTTTTACACCCCTGCTCTCTGGCCAGCAAAACATTGCCGAGTTTCACATTGAGTACTTCAATACTCGTGATGCTGAGAATGTCATGACAACCCTAAATGGTACTTCTGTGGATGTGAGTTGTGGTCTTGTATTATGGAGGGAATAACTGCTGACAGCTTCCTGAAGGACTGTGTTGTCGAGGTCTCGTTCTTCAGGCCCGATTTGGAAAGTCCAACACACCCCTCACCTCAAAGCCCATGTTCCCTGAAGGGCGGTGTCCCGTGCATGGATACCCCCTACCTCAAAGATGCACCTTGCACATCACCTCGGCATACCCGTGCTCCTTACATGGAACTTAGCCCTACTGGCCGTTCCACAATCCCGTCGGGTGAACATGCTGGTTTGTTGGACTGGATGACAAGGGCCGGTGAGAGGGTCCTTCCTTCTCCACGCCGCGAGATCAGTCGCTATCCTGATTTGCGCTTGAGCAATCAAAATGCCGTAGATATTGAACGTATTCGTCTCGGGTTAGACGTCCGAACTACTGTATGTGTCCTTGATTTTTGCGTGGCTCGTTTTCACGCTGATTTTGTGATACAGATCATGTTACGGAACATCCCAAATAAGATTGACCAGGTACGTCTTGCCTAGTGGAAAGAGAACATCGTGTCGAATCATTGACTTTACAAGACTATGCTCAAGGCTATCGTTGATGAGACAAGCCATGGGAAGTATGATTTCATGTATCTGCGTATCGGTGTGTCCATCCTACATTTCGAAGACAGTCCGGACGACTACTAACCATCCGCAACAATCTAGATTTCGCAAACAATTGCAAGTATGCTTGCATCAGTGTTCGGACTACTGATCCTCACTGACGGTATTTCTCTAGTGTTGGCTACGCTTTCATAAACTTTGAGGATGTAGGTGACAGCATCTCTTTCTCCTTCCAGGGTGGGACTAATATTTCACTTAGCCGATTGACATCATTGACGTTAGTTCACTGTGGCTTTCTCTCCCCCCTAATGCTGCCTGTCACTGTCTTACCATGTCTAAGTTTGTCAAAGCGCGCGCAGGGCGCACCTGGTATGTTACATATCTCTAGTTATCATGTTGCTCAGGTATTGATATTAGCTTACAGGAACTGCTTCAACAGCGACAAGGTCGCGGAAGTATCATACGCAAGTCAGTGCTCTTCAGTCGAGTTATGATCCCCCGTTCTAAGTTTCTAGCAGCTATTCAGGGGAAAGACTGCCTAGTGCAAAAGTTTCGCAATAGCTCTGTCATGCTTGAACATCCATCATTCCGCCCGAAGGTAGAACCTCCTGGGGCAACTCATTCTATGCTTTTGTCGACTGCTAATACTGGCAGATATTTCACACCGGGACTGGTCCTCTTGCTGGAACAGAAGATCGTTTCCCTGGACCAGACAACCCTTCGAAAATGCGTCGTAGCATCGAGAATGCAGAGCATGTTGGTGAGAAATGCCCCCCACCTGACGCAATACCTCTTACTAAGAAGATTATACTTATCAGGCTTATTCGCACCACGCGTCGGACAGCAGTATCGAGACGAACAACGTCGCCGTCGCTCGCAGTTCGACCGAGGAACCACAGCAGCCGAGCGGGAGATAGTATACGTTCGGACCCTTGGCCTGCGGCGCACCTTCGGTGCTGTGGGCAATGGCCTAAAAAGCGCACCCTGTACGTACCCTGCGATGAAAATGTGGTACGATTCGAGTCTCCCAGAGCAAGGTCCCAAGACCTCTTAACCCTCTTCCCCATATCAACCTCGCCGCCTCAGAATGAAAAAAAGAAAGAAAGAAAGAAAGAAAGAAAGAGGGAAAGAGGAAGAAGGTGATGATGATGAAGAAATAAGGGAAAAAATAAGAAAAGAAGAAAAGGAAATATGTTTGTGTATACGATTGTCCGTTCGCCACTGAGATTTCCTTCTACTTACATATGTTCTTGATTCCTCGCGTCCCGTTCCTGCGCCGCGTTTTTGTTTCGAGTACATCTTTAGGTTTGGAGACGGGACAGCAGCATGTTTTGATTCATGGGAGAAAGCCATTCCACGCCTTGGCTGGCCTGACTGTGGCGTCTCAGTTTGAGTCTAAATGTTGGGTTCATCTCCATTTGGGAGTTCGGTGCGAAATTTACATATTGATGAACCAAATTCGAGGGATTCAGAAAAGGGTAACAATCACCTGCTCGGT
This sequence comes from Aspergillus egyptiacus, assembly GCA_025688805.1. NCBI lineage: Eukaryota > Fungi > Ascomycota > Eurotiomycetes > Eurotiales > Aspergillaceae > Aspergillus > Aspergillus egyptiacus. The sequence goes on from MU628812.1 coordinate 12,748, forward strand.
GATCTGTAAATTTAATTATGAGGCGCAAAGTGAGACCAAGTAATTGATTATGGGTCGGACTAGTTGCACAGGTAAAATAGTAATTCACACAGGTAACTAGTCCCAATTAGGGCTAATGTCCCAAAAGGGTTTAGTATATGCCAGGCCCTAACTAGTAATCTGCACAGGTAGACTGACTGCTTCCTAATCAGGTAACCACCCGCGGCAGAAGGGAGAGTATCATGCAACAGGGCACATGTCTCCTGCAACAGGGATGCTAAGCCTAATCAGGAATTACTATTTTAGGAAGCCTTGATATCTCCTATAACAGGATCTAGACTGACTATTTTTCTAATATTATCTTTATTATATAGTTATATTCTTATTACTAGCAGTTACCAGCTCTAGATCTTCTTGATAGCTAAGAAGTTAAATCTAATTAAAATTTAGTAAATATTATAGATAATAGTAGAGAAGGCAGCAGTAGCAGTAACAGTAATAAAAAATAAATAAAATTTATAGAAATTATAAAGATTATAAAGATTATAAAGGCAGACTTAGATGTCAGGTTTTTACTTGCATGTCTACTAACCAGTCCTATACTTATTCTGCTTAACTTCTTTCTAATTACTTATTTAATATATTTTTAACTATAGTTAAAATATATTTCTCTAGCTATTATTTTATAAAATTAGTTTACTTTTATATAATAAAAATATTATATTTTTTCTTAATTCTTTATATTATTAGGTTTTTACTTATATATCTCCTGACTAGTCCTATACTTATTCTACTTTACTATAATTAATATCTTAAGTATTTAATTCAAGCAAGTACTTACTTTAAGCAAGTAACAGATCTCTAGATACAAGCAATAAATTATATTACACTGATATTAGAAGAGATATTATTCTAAAGTCTATACTTAAAGTTTTAAATTTTAATTAAAAGCTTCTAATTAGTTAGTTTAAATTAATATCTAATTAATTTTTTATTATATTTTTAAATAATTTAAATCTTGCTTGCTTACTTATATTTACTATCTCAGCAGTAGTAATATAGAATTCTAGTAGAATTCTACTAGAAGATAATACAGAAAAATACTCAGGCCAGGTATCAAGTCCTGTTACAGGAGATACTATTATTACTCTTTTAGATAATCACCTGATTAGGCTTAGTGCCCTGTTGCACAATACCCTCCTGCAGCAGAATAACCTTGCTGTTAACCTCTACAGAGGCCTTTAGCAGGCCATGTTTCGCGTCCCTCTGTTAGTATTAACGCTGCTATATAAATTTATACAGGCATGGTAATAGTTAATAAAGAAGTTAATAAGGCAGCTAGCAAGGTAAATTTAGTTCTGTATAATAAGAAGATTAGTAATAAGATTAGTAAGATAGTGTCAGGGCGGATGCCTCAGGCACTAAAGGTGGCCAGCTATCAGCCTGCCAGCAGCCTAACATCAGGCTAGTAGAGATAATCTTATAAGATTATAATAATCTCTAAAGATTCTTAGAGGTTAAGCTATATAAATAGCTAGCTAGCTTAATTTTAGAAAATTAAATAATTTATTCTATTTTTATTATAATATTATTTTTTATATTATTATAAATAATTCTTATTATCTATAATTCTAAGTATCTTATTAATTATTACCTACTAGAGTCTTAAAGAGTTATTATTAACTAGCTAATAATTATTTAATTTAATAATATTTATAATTTAAATTATTTTTTATAATAATTTTTAAGATATATAAAAC
>MU628813.1:0-14431 GCA_025688805.1 Aspergillus egyptiacus
TAAATTTAACTATCTTCTTATTCTAGAGGTAATATTATATAATTAATATTATAAAGACCTAATATGATAAGATTTTTTATTTTATTTATTATATAAATATAGCAGGTATGATATTAATATAATTTCTATTATTAATTAGTACTTTTTATAATACTACTTTATTTTCTAGTATAGATACTATTATAGGTAAATAAATATTAAAATAAGTAAATAATTTTTCTTTTTATATTAATTTTTTTATAATTATTTTTATATTTATAACTTACCCTGCGAGTCAAGTTCTTTTTATTTTATTAAACTTTAAATAATTAAAAAAATATAGTCTTTTTTTTATAAATATAGCAAGTTATATTACTAAAGTCTTCTTATAACTTCTTTTTTTTAAAGAAATCTTATTTATAAGATCTTCTTTTCTAAGAATTTTTTATTTATAACAGGTTTTTTCCTTTGTTATTTTCTTAGTTCTTAATTTATTAATTTTTTTATAAAAACTAGTTTTTTTAGAATTTATCTCTAGCTTCTTGCAAGGCCTGTTTTTTAATACTAGACTATAATTTTATAATAAAAGTAACTAAGTTTTAAGTTATTTTTAGAAACTCTAGCTATTTATAAATTTTCTAGTAAATTTAGTAAAGAAAAATTTAAAGAAATATATAGCTATAGCTACTCTAGATTCTCTATCTTATAATCTAATTCTAACTACTACTTATTTTATTACTAAAAATAATAATAGTCTAGTCTATCTTTATAAAAGTAGAATTAAAATATTCTTAATTATATTTTCTATTATTGATTATAAGAGTTTTCTAGCTAAGCTTTTAAAAATTTATAAAAAATTTACTAATTTTTTTATAATAATTAAATAATATCTCTAACTTCTAGAGATTACTAAAAATATAATTAAGATAAATCATTATAATTCTTATCTTCTATTTTTTATTTTATTTATTTATATTTATAGTAGGCTCCTGTCTAATAATAAATATATAATAGATTATATAATTATAAGTTATATATTATTCTAACTTTACTAGTAATTAAATTTTAATATTAGCCTTTTTTATAAAAGGATTTTTAATACTACTAACTCTTTTTATAAATATTTAAAGATTTTTATACTAATCTACTTTTATAGCTTTTTAATTTATAATAATAAACTTACTTTTTTATAAAGATACTTTATTTCTTATTAATTACTATTTATCTCTATAAAAAATCTTATTAATAAAATTAATTTATAAAAATTCTTAAATTTTTATAATTATATCTTGTAGAAAAATTATATATTATCTTTATAAAAAAGTTAGAGTATAGTTTTATATACTATTATTTTCTAATTAACTAATTATAAGAATAAGTAATAAAATATATAAAAAGAAATAATTTTATAATAAATATAACTAATATAAAAAAAGAATAATAGTATTATTACAATAAAAAAAGATAGATATTTATTTATTATAAAGATTATTATTATTTTTTTATATCTATAAGAAAAAGAAGATATATATTCTTTTATAAAAATACTTATCTAAGTACCCAAGCCTTGGCCCCAGCCTGATATTATAAGAGTTCTAAGTATATAATATAGGTTCCTTATACTTTATTTAAAGATAAATCTAAGACAATCTTATTTTATTAATTTTTTATTTTAAGGTCTGCTTATCTTCTATTTATAGATATAGATACTTATCTTTTTTTTATTTTTTTTCGTTCTTTTTTCTTCTTATACTTTAATATAATTAAATATAACTTAGTATTATAGGGTAGCCAAGCTCAAGCAGTACTAGATATTATTAATAATTTATTTATTTTTATTAATATTATAATCAATTCTATTTTTAATAATATTATATCTAGACTATTTAAATTATTAAATTATTATCTTAAATATTCTAGAGAAAGTTATCAGGTATAAGATATCTTTATTATTTATTTTAAAAGAGTTATTAATAGAATTAATAATACTATTTAATAAAGATAGCCAGGCAGAAATCTACTTAAAATAAAAAAACAGTATATTAATAAGATAAATATACTATATAATCTTTAAAATTTCTCTCTATTTTAATTTTTTTAATTTTTTTTATTCTTTTTTTTAAATATATAATAAATTCTCTTTATTCTTTTTTTAAGCTTTAATTAGTCCTCTTGCTTTTTTTAATAATATAATAAGATTTTTTATTCTATCTTTTCTTCTTATTCTTATTTACAATATTTTATACTACTTATTTAAGCAAGATTATTATATTAATATAGTTCTTATTTTAAAAATAAGCTATAACTCTCTAGAAGGTCTCTACTAATATACTAGGAGATATTTCTTAAAAGCTTAATAAATATTTTTATTTAATATATCAGTAGTTTTACTAACTTTAAGCACTAGCTTTATTATTTATAAATATCCTGTTTTATTATGTCTTTTCTTTTATTAGAGAGTTTCTTTAGTTATTATATTTAAAAAAGTATATAAATATATATAAGTCTAAGAGTATATATTAATTAGATAGTCTAGCTATTAAAAAATAAAAAATTATTATTTCTAATAAAGAGATATATCTATTTTATATATCTAAAGATATAAATATACTATTTTATTAATATATTATTTTAGCTAAGTATTATAGTACTGCTAGCTAGAATAATAGTTATTAAAATTATATTTTAAAAGATATATTCTAGATATATTTATTTAGATTAAAAAATCTTTATTTATTTTTAATTAATTTATTTAAGTAAATATTTCCCTTTTTTACTCTGGGCTAGTTAAATTAGTTAACTAATAAATAGAAAAATTATTATTACTAGAAGTTTAAAGACTACTTTAGTAGTAGTAGATATATATTTTAGTTTATTAAAAAAAGATTAGCTTATTTTTACTAGTTCTATTAAAGAAATAATAGGACTATTAAAAAGATAGCTCTACTATCTTTTTAATAAAATTATACTAAAATAGAGCCTGATTTATAAGATCTAGAAAAATTATAAGTTATTATTATAAATAGCTAAAGTTCTTGCTATTATATAAAATATTATTTTATACTAGATAAAGAAATTAGATATATATAATATTTTTAATAATATTAATTATTAATAGGAAAAGGCTGCTTAATTATAGCTAGAATCTATTTTTAATTTAGATAAAGTTTATTTCTTCTTTTACGAGGCTTTATTAAGTAATATACTAACTTTTTATATAGAAGCTTTTAGTAAGAATAAAGAATCTCTCTATAAATAATAAAAAGATTAAGAAATTATTTAAATTAGAAAATAATAATAGTAATAATAATAATTATTATATTACTTTAAAGAAGCTAGTTACTAAGAAATCTTCTTATAAATATTTTTAAATTATAATAAATAGTATATTAAAAAATTCTAGTATTAAGAATAATATTAATAACTTATAAGTCTTTCTTTTCTTTTTTTATTATTTTTTAAATATTTTCTTTAGCTTTTAGCTCTTTTTTTAAACCTCTCATCCTTGCTCGGGCACTTGCCTTGATAACTTTTATACCTATATTAACCTTTATATCTCTTATCCTTGCTTACAGTGCTTATCTTAATAACTTTTATATCTATATTAATCTTTATATCTTTTATTCTTACTTATTATACTTATTTTAATAACTTCTATATTTATATTAATTTTTATATTTCTTATTCTTGCTTGTAGTACTTATCTTAATAATTTCTATATTTGTATTAATTTTTATATCTTTTATTTTTATTTATAGTACTTATCTTAATAATTTTTATATCTATATTAATCTTTATATTTCTTATTCTTATTTATAGTACTTATTTTAATAACTTCTATATTTATATTAATTTTTAAGCTATTTTAATAAATAGCTATACTTTTCTAATTAATATATATATATCTTTATAATATATTCTAGACTATTTTTTAATTAATTTTTTTTATATTTTCTAGACTCTGCTACATGCTCCTAGTATAGATAAAATATTAATCTAAATAATATAAAGATATTATATTAATAGCTATATTTTAGCTTTATTATCTCTAGTATTAGAGCTGCAGATATACTATCTCTAGAATATATAAAATTAATTATAGAATCTAGCTAGTCTAATCTATATAATAGAGCTCTAACCTAGTATATTATATATCTAAAGATAAAATATCTAGAATCTTATAATCTAATACTTATTAATACTTCTTTAATTATATTTTATTTCTAATATTATTATTTATTATATTTTCTATAGTAAGTCTAATTAAGATATCTAAGTTCTAGTAGCCTATCCTGCTAGATCTTAATTATCTTTTTATTATTAAAACTTTCTTTTTTTTATATAAGTATTACTAGACTATCTCTTTTTATATTAATAGATATCTCTATTAAAAGGCTAGCTTTTAGTATATCTAGGCCTTTACTAGAACAGTAACTAATATTGTCTTAATAATTTTAAAGACTAGTCTAGTTATCTAAAAAAGTAATATTCTAGTAATTTAGATAGCTATAGACTATATATTCTAAAGAATTAATAAGATATTACTAATATTTTTTTTCTAGATATAGACTTGCTAGCTTTTTCTAGAAAAAAACTTAAATAATAGATTAATATAATTATTAAAACTCTAGATAATAATATCTAGATCTAGATTTCTAAATCTTTTCCTAATTCTTTACTAGAATAAAATAACTAATATATCTATATTTACTAGAATACTATTAAGCTATTATATTAAGACTATAAGCTTATAATAATTTATAAAATATTATAAAGAATACTTAATAAATATCTTCTAGATATAAAGATATTAGTAATTAATATACTATCTAGTAAAGACCTAGATATCTTTATAACTAGATTTATAAATTATAAATAACTAGTTTATAATAATCAGGCCTGACTTCTAAGCCTTAAAACTAGAGCTAGAATATAGATTATTAATAACTAATATATTATACTAGTTTATAGTATATTAAAAGTATAATTTTTATTATAATATCTAGAATCAGGCAAGACAGGGATTAAGATTTTAAATTTTAATTATAATAAAATATCTAGAATATAAATACTTTATACTAGATAAATTAAAAAAACTACTAGTATAATAAGCCTAAAAATATTTTAATTATTAATTTTTATTATCTAGAAAATATTAATTAAATAATTAAAGATTTTGTTATTTTCTAGAATAAAATATTTAAGACTAAATTATTTAATCTTGACTACTAGATTATCTAATATTATTATTATTTTAATTTTATATATATCTAGTATAGCTATATCTTTTTTATCTATTATCAATACTATACTAATCTTTATTTCTCTAACTAGTACCCTGTTTAAGAAAGAATAGAGTAATATAGATACTTAAATTATTATAAATTATATAAAATTCTTAATACTAACTATTATATCTAATAATACTACTAAAAATAGGCTAAAAAGAGATAAAAATATAAGCTAGAACTTTTTTTTATATTTAAAAAGATTCTCTAGACCCCGGAGACCCTGATCTTAAAGATACTAGAGAAATAAGAGATACTATTAAAATTTATATTAATTATAACTAGTAAACTAGAGACTAAATCTAAATAAAATAGACTAAAAAATTAATATTAATTCTCTAAAAAATATAATATATTAATTTTTATAATTAATATTTTATTTATTATTACTACTGCTAATATCTTTATTAATATTATTATTTCTAAAATCTTTTATAATCTAATACTTAGTACTAGCTAGCAGGTAAATAAGAAAAACTCTAAAATTAATAATAAAATTAGTATCTAAATTTTCTATAATCTAGTATCTAATACTAGCTAGTAGACAAGAAAGAATAACTCTAATATTAATAATAAAGCTAATAACTTCTTTACTAGTATCTATATAAACAGGCCTAGTTTATATAAAAAAAAACTTTTTTAGAATAACTTCTATATAGCTAAATATTTATAGCTAAATCTATAATCTAACTAGAATTAATATATATATATAAAAATAGCTTAAGTTCTAGTCTAAGTTTAATTTTTTATTTATTCTAATATAGATAATACTGCTCTAGCTAATTTTATTTATCTAATTTTAAGCTTTTTAAAATCTACTATCTTATCTTTCTAGATTTTTAAGTAACTTATTCTATTTCTAAATCCTTTATTTAAGTATATTACTAGCTTCTAGTATATAATAGTATATAACTTCTTTTCTAATATCCTGTCTTAGAAGACTATAATTATCTTTTTTTATAATAATTATATTTTCTAGAATCTAGAAGTAAAAAATCTATTTTTAAATACTTTTTATCTAAAGATTATAATAGCTTAAGCTAATATTTTTTTAAATTAATAATCTAATATCTCTACTAGTACTAGAGTTAAGAAGTATTTTTTATCTAAATATCTAGTTTTTATAGTTAATTTACTAGTATTAATAATTATTACTAAAATAATCTATACTGTTATTAATATAAAAGCTAATTTTCTAGTTTAACTTTAATTAAATCTAGAGTACTTCTAATAAAATATTTATAATCTAAATATTAAATAGTTACTAGTCTTTTTTTATTCTAGTACTATTAAGTCTATTTCTTATCTATCTTTTTAGTCTAATTCTAATTTTATTCTAATTAATATATTTATTAATAAAATAATTAGTATTTCTATAAATCTAATTATTTAAAAATAATATTATACTTAAAGCCTTGCCCTGCTACTATTTTTATAATTATATTTTTAAAATATTATTTAAATATTCTATATCTTAATAATAAAAAATTAAAGATTTATTTCTGGCTAGTAATATTATAAAAATAAAGATTAAAAGCTAGACTTTATCTAATAATTCTAGTATTTTCTTTTTTAAAAGCTTTTCTCTTTCTCTCTATATCTTATAATAGAATATTTACTAGTCTTTTAATAATTATATAATTTTTATATTTTAAAATTAATATATTCTCTAGTATATTTTTATTATTCTTTAAAAATTATAATAAAATTTTTAATAAAATATCTTATATTTATCTCTAGAAGTCTATATCTATTTTAAACTAATCTAGTTTAAAGTATATTACCTAAAAAGCTTTAAAATATATTTCTATATTTATTAAAAGCTCTAGTAATAAATATTCTATATAAATCTATATATTATTATTATCTTTATTAATATCTAGTTAGTAGATTTAACTATTTAAATATATTTATAATATCTATTATTTTTTTAATAATTTTACTAATACTAGACTTACTAGCTTAAATATCTTCTTATACTTAATTAACTAGCTTTATCTACTAAAGACTAAGTATATTATTATAAAAAACTTTAATATTTATAATTTTTTATAAAGTAATTCTAGACTTTTTTTTATTATTACTAGTATTATCTAGTCTATATATTTCTAATATTTTATTAAATAATAGTCTTTATTTCTAGTTATATTAAGAAATTTTATTACTAGATCTACTAGAAAAAGAGATACTCTAGCTAGTTTTAATATTAATATTAATAATATCTCTAGTCTTAAATCTTTAGATATAACTATAGATCTTTATTTTATATTCTAGAAACTAGAAGACTAGCTTTATTATATTTATATTACTAGTATTTTTAGAATCTCTAATTATTTATCTATTAATATTAAGTTTAATATTATCCTGACTCTCTAATAGCCAGCTCTAAGAAAAAATTAAAAAATTATTAATTTTTTAAAATTTTAAAAAGTAATAGTTTAAAAGCTCTCTAAAATATCTTTATTATTTAAGTTTTTTATATCTAATCTGCTTAATAAGTTAGTAATATACTTTTTAGAAATTATTATTAGAACTATAAATATAATAATATTATAATCTAAATCTTAGATAAGCTTCTACTTAAAATTTATATTAAAATATTATAAAATATAGCTTAAGACCTGGAAAATATATTATAAAATTAGTAAATATTATTACTAGTATTAGATTAAAGCTCTAGAATACTTAATCTAAAATTTTAAGTATAAACTAAAATATAGCTAATATATAATTTATCTATACTAATAATATACTTTTTTAAAAAAGATTTTCCAGGCTAGCAGGAATATCTAAAAAATATAAAGATTTTTTTAATAAATTAGAAACTAGTCTTTTTACTAATTTTATATCTTTTTATTTACTAAGAATAGTGTAATAGTTTATATAGTCTTAGATAAGGCTAGTCTTTTTATAAGATTTTTTTCTTTTTTTCTTTAGCTACTAATCTAGTAGATACTATTTATTATTAATATCTAGACTAAATACTTTCTCTAATTATTATAAAATAAGAAGTTCTTTATAAGATCTAGTATCTAGAATCTAATAAAGTTCTAAAGCTAGATAATATATTAAACTATATTTTTTAAAAGATTATAAATCTAATTATTTTTTATTTATAATTATTTATAATAGCTATATAGTCTATAATTATTATCTAGACTACTTTTATTATTTCTAGATAATTATTCTTTATAAGTCTAGAAAAAATAACTATATTATCTTTAAGTCTTACTAATCTATTATTCTTCTAAATATTTTAAATAAGATACTAGAGAGTATTCTAATAATTTATTTTAACTATTTTATTAAATATTATTATCTGCTTTCTAATAATTATTATAAAAAATAAAAAGGGTAAAATACTAAAATAGCCTTATATATAATAATAGAGACTATTATAACTATATAAAAAATAGAAAATATTATTAACCTTTTATTTTTAAATATCTCTAGTATTTTTAATAATATCTTTTATATCTATCTTTTTTATAATTTTTATAAATATTATATTTCTAAGTTATTTATTCTCTAGTTAAATAGCTTTTTTTAAATTATTTAATTTTTCTAGTATTTCTGGAGTATAAGATATTCTATATTCTAATAGATATAGAGATTCTTTAAAAATTTTTTCTTTTATTTATTTTTTATCTACTCTATAATACTAATTTAATAGAAAAAGATATCTTAAATTTTAGAAAGCTTTATATTAGTCTATTTCTACTATTATTTAATAATATAGCTACTAACTTTTCTAGGTTCTAGAGAGATACTTATATTATTTATTTAGAGTATATTAATAATACTATAATTATAGTAACTAGTAAAATAGCTAATATTAATTATTAGACTCTAGTCTATATTTTTAATATTCTTTATTAAAGATAGACTACTATCTATATTTTAGTTTTTATTTTTCAAAAAATTTATTCTACTATATCTACATAATCTCTTCTATTATAAAAAATTTTATTATATTTTAAACTTCTTATTTAAACTTTTTAATACTATTATTTAGGCTATTATTTATATCTAGCTTCTAAATATAATTCTTAACTAATATCTTATCTTTAATCTATATCTAGACTATATTAACTAGTATTACTTAATAGATATATAGGCTTTATTTATACTAGATAGCTTTAAGTAAAAACTCTTTTTATATAATAAGTAATTAATCTATAAAGCCTGTACAATCTTAATATTACTATATAGATTCTTTATATAGTATATTTCTAAGTATTAGGACTAGATAAGTCTCTATAAAAAATAGATTTAATAATTTATAATTATTTAATATTATATAGAATACTTTATTCTAGAATACTTCTATATTACTAGTAATAATACTATTAATATTAAACTATATTTAATATTTATATAATTATAATTATAATAAGCTAGACTTTAGATTCTAACTAGAATAATATCTCTTTTAAAATATAATTATCTAATATTCTAGAAAGTCTATTACAGGACTATCTAGTTTCTACTAGAACTAGTAAAAAATAATTTTATATTCTAAATTAGTATTTATATAGAAAATCTAGAAATCTAATAATTTTTTATTATTTTTTATAATAAAAGCTACTTCTAATATAGATCTATAATATCTAGTATCTAGATATTATTTATTATAAGATATACTGCCTAGTATATATAAATACTTTTAAGATATATATTAATAATTTAGAATATAAGGACTAGATAGAGATAGCTATAGTATTTCTAAGCTTAAAAAAATAATCTAGATATATCTAGATTTAAAGATTATAAATATAATATTTATAAAAAAAATTTATAAAAATTATTCTAGTATTTTATCTAGCTTAATATAAAATTTACTTTTATAGTATTATAAAGATTTATATTAATAATCAGGATATTTTATGAAATATATAATAACTCTAGTAAATCTTTAGATAATATCTTTTCTAGAAAATAATTAACCTGCTAAAGAAGTAATATTAAAAAATAAAATATTTAGTTTTACTAGATTCTAGTATATAAAGAGATTCTAAAAAATAAATTTACTAATATTTTAATTAAATAGACTATAAATTAAAGATTTAAAAAGCTCTATAATTTTTAGATATTATTTTTAGCTAGAATACTTCTCTAGCTTCTCTAGATAGTAATAGACTATTAAATAAAGAATAATACTAAAAGATATTAAAAAATCTTTTAGATAGGTTTTCTAGTAAAAACTAATTTTTACTAGTAATAATCTTCTTTTAATTATAAAATATTATATTTATATACCAGGCTATTACAAGTAAAAAAAATATTTTTAGCTAAATTTATATAGATAAGATTAGACTCTATATATATCTAGTCTAAATAAAAAATTAGATTTAAACTACTCTCTATACAGGCAGGCCTTAAAAATTCTTTATTATATTATTTATCATTATTTCTAGCTATTAATATACTAGAGAATAATCTAGTCTAAAATATTTTTCTAGAATCTTATTATAATAATAATTATTTCTAGAAAAATATATTTACTAGCCTGATTTTTTCTAGACTTAGACTAGCTATCTTATTTAAAGATATTATTAATAAATATAAATAATATCTAATCTATATTTTTAAACTATATTTTCTAAATTTATAATATTTAAGGTACCAGTACTATCCCAGGGGTAATTATAATAAAAAAAATATTAAATAAAAGATGTAGTATAATAGAGAGATAGTAAATAATATTATTATCTTTTTACTATAATTTTAATATTATTATTAAATTATACTTAAGCAGGTCTCTAGAAATATTTTCTAGAGACTCTTCTATTAATTATAAAATTTTAGATAAGTTTATAGATTTATTATTTAGTAAGTCCTAGCTCGTATTATTCTATACTAGATATTTAAGAAGCTAATTAATAGAAGTATAAAATTTAGATATTTTTAATAAAAATACTAACTAGTATAAATTAATAGCAAGTTAGTACTAGTTAGTAAATATATAGAACTTAATAATTTTAGAGTATCTAGATATTAGTATATATATTAGCTAGCTGCTGGCCCCCTGATAGGGCCCTGCGGAGGGGCCAGAACAGGGTAATCTAATAATTAATTAATCAATCGATCAGAGCTCTTTTTTAAAATATAAGTAGGAATTTAATTTAATAAATAAAATTATTTTATTATTTAGTAGATATAAAGTTATCTAGTTCTGTTTTATTAGCTTTTATTAAAGTAGAATAATTATTACTATTATTTATTATTTAATAGTCTTCTTAGTATTTTATAAAAATTATTATCTTAAAAGCGCTTTGCCTGATTTTTTCTCTAGTAGTTTAATTATTTAAAATAGATAAGTTAGTTAATTTTTATTCTATATTATTCTAATCTAACTTATTTTAATTCTGTTATATTAAATAGTTATTTTTTTAATTAACTAGTCTATTATTTACTTCTTTTTAAACTTCTACTTTTATTAAATATTAACTTTTCAAATAATAGTATTCTTTTTTATTTAGTATAAATATTCTTTTAAATACTTCTACTTATTCTATTATTTTCTAGTTATTATTAATAGATCTAAGTAGAAAAAAAGTCAGGCTTAATTATATTAAAAATTCTATAAATTTTAAGAGAATATCTAATAATAAGTCTCTTTTTTAGATACTAGATTAATAATTAAGCTAACTACAGGTATTTAGATTTATTAAATATAAATATTTTTAGTAGTTATACTCTATTAATTAAATTTTAAATAATATAGCTATTAGATCCTATAATAGTATATATACTAAAAAAGTATATTTTTAAAATTCTACAAAAGCTAAATTATTTATTTGTAAATTTCTAGAATCCCTTATTTTAAACTAGAATCTAATTATAGATTTTAAGTAAATACTTCTTAACTAGATTATCTTCAATAATCTAATATTTAATTATATATACTAGAAGCTGTTTATTTACTAGTATTTATATATATTAAATATACTAAATATACTTATTATTAGCTTCTTATATCTTATTTATACTATTAATTAGTAGTTAAGAAGACTATTAATAAAGTAATTTAAGACTAGTATCTATAATATTATATATTCTTATTTAAATAGTAAAGATAGCTTATAGTAGAAATTTATTTTATAAATATATAGGCTTATCTATAATATTATTTAAAGTAACTAAATATAGTATTTAATTATATATAAAAGAAGATTAGAACTATTATTAAATAATAATTTAATTATAGTACTATAGTTAATAAAGATCTTCTTATATAAAAAGTAAATAAGGACTTTATTAGTAGCTTTTAAGATAGTATAGATAACTAGCTAATCTATAGTATAGTTAATTACTATTAGAGATTACTAGTAAAGATTCTATAAAATTAATTTTTTATTATTTAAAAGATTATATATTATTTTTAAATATATAGTATTACTTTTCCTGCTCTAGATTTTATTAAGAATACCATACTATCTAGTATATAAAATATATATATACTATATTCTAGATATTTTAGAGAATTAAGGCTATTAGATATAAGTACTAATAATATCTAAGAAACTAGAATAGTCTAGATAGTTATAAGATTTATATATTTTTTATATAAAATTTGTTTACTAAAAAATATATAAATATAGTACTTCTTAGTTATTCTTGTTAATATATATTAAAATAATATTATTATTATCTAATATACTTCTATCTTGTTAACTAATTTAAAAGCTTTTTAATTCTTTCTTGATTTAAAAGATAAATATCTTATTATTAGGCAGCTTATCTTCTTAGAAAAAGACTATTATTATATCTTTCTAATAATTTTTTTATAGTTATTACTAATAAATAATTAAGATTCTTATTAATTTATATATTTACTATTATTTAATTTTTATTACTCTTTATATTAGCTAGTATTTCTTTTATAAAGTCTGGCTATTAGCTAAGAGTATTTAGGATAATTATATTTTTTTAAGATAGTATTAAATATTAAAATTTTAGGATTATTTTTACTGCCTATTCTGATATATTTATTTTAATTATAAATTATTTTTATAATTTAATAATTTTTAGTACTAATACTATTATTAGGGCTATCTTTAGCTAGTAAAAGGCTAGTTTATATTAAGTATTCTAGATAATAGAATAGAATTTGTATTTTTATGTAGCTATTTTTTTTCTTAAATAAATTATATAATAATATAGTTATTATAGTAAAGTTTTTAGTATACTTATAGTAATAAATAGCCAGATCTAGAAAGTAGTATATTTTATAAATATTTTTTAGTTATAGCTAGTTTTAAATAATATTAAGCTTAGTCTTTACTAGCCTGGCCTTGCCCTAGCTAATAATATAATTATAAAATTTTAATTTATTAGCTTTAAAAATATATTTTAAAGATTTAATATATAATTTAGCTTCTTAAAGAGCTTAAAGTACTAATTAAAAATATTATTTATATTTTTTTAGCTCTTTAAGAAGATAAGAATATTATTAAGATAAATAACTATAAATTTTAAAAAGTAAAAACTAAAAATTTAATTTATTAGTATTTAAAAGATAGCTAGTATATTAGTTAATCTAAAAGATATAATTATAAATTTATATTTACTAAAAATAGTATTAAAGACTATTTTCTAGATTAATAACTTTTTTATCCAGATCTGCTAATATCTAGCTAGTATATTAATCTTTAATAAATATTATATACTACTAATTATATTAATAAGGTTTTCTATATATAGTGGAAGATAGCTATTTTTTATTGTTATTTTATTTAATAAATAATAGTCTATATATTCTTTATTTTCTTTCTTGTTTAGTAGTAAAAATAATAAAAAAAAATTAGGAACTTGCTAATAAATAGATAATATTTTTTTTAATTTTATAAGCTATTTTTTAAATTTATTAATCATTTTTTAATAGTAGATAGAACAGTAGATTAATAGGAAGTATATTACTAGTATTAATATAATAAGCTATTCTCTAATCAGGGAAAAGATTCTTAGAAATATTTTTTTAAAAAATATTTTTAAACTATTTAATAATCTTTTTAATTATTTTCTTAATAGTTTTTTTCTATTATTTATTAGTATTTCTTGTATCATTAGATTATTTTTTACTATCTATTTCCTGCTAATAATTTAATTACTCTATAAATTTTCTAGTTTTCTCTAAAATATAGATAAAAAATTAATATCTT
>MU628814.1:0-14351 GCA_025688805.1 Aspergillus egyptiacus
AAAAAAAAAAAAAAAAAAAAAAAAAAAAAAAAAAAAAAAAAAAAAAAAAAAAAAAAAAAAAAAAAAAAAAAAAAAAAAAAAAAAAAAAAGAAAGACAACTAGGTGCAGAGACACGATAAAATCATAGGCAGGAGACGTAGACCCCTATAAGTTTTACACTACTAACGTTCCATGGAGTTTGCTCCTCATACAACTTCCAGTCTTCGAGGTAGGTCGGTCAGCCATCACTACCGCTGCTGCGAAAGGTCGCACACAGTTGGCAGTATTGGTGTGTGAGGTCGAGAACGGCCTGGGGCAGATTTGTCGCCTGGACGATGCTGCGGACTTTGACGGCGCCCTCGTCTTCGATGAGTTTTCGAATCGTGTAGAGCAATTCCGGGGAGAACTGTAACTCGTTAGTAGTGTTCTTGAACTACCGTCGTTAACCATAGGTCCTACCTCAGAGTACCAACGGTACTGCCAGGCGATAAGACGGATCAAAGCGCTGAGCATTCCTCTTGTGTTGTTCTGTTGCACATGCATCTTAAGCACACCGCGCATGGCCTTGGGCGAAAATCTAATGGAAAGGCAGGCTGTGTATGCTTCGATCGCCTCATCGAAGTGATGTAGACGCTCTGCCAGTTCGCCGAGTATTTCCCATTCGGTGGCCGACTTTTTGTATTCCATCGCTTGTTGGCGGTACTGAGCTATCTCGGTTCGCCAGATGGTATATATGCGAAGATCCTCATACAAAACCATGAAGAGGTTGTCTAGCCATCTTTCACACAGACGTTTATTCTTGAACTGTGTATATGATGAATGCGATGGATCAGGCTGTGGAGTCAGTAAATAAGTCGAAGGTCTTGAGAGATACGAACACTCACATCATCGCTTCCGGACTTGACAACCTCCGAGGCCATAGTCTGCTCTGGTCTCTCGATCGAATGATCGGTTTGGTGGGAATCGTCGCCGTTCACAGTCGCCTCTGCGGCAGTGTCTTCTGGAACATCATCACGGCCGTCCTTGTCATTGTCTCCATTCGCATCTGCCGAGCTTGAATTTGTGCGGACTGACTTTGACGTCGAGTGCTGGCGTTCGCTACGGTATTCTTCTTCCATGACAAAAACCTCGCTGCGGACCCTCAGAAGCTGGTCCCACCCGATTGCGGCCGCGATCTTGGTCAGCAGGTTGTACGCTTTCAAGAATGTTCCCTGATACGAAGCTGCGTGCAGTCTCCGCAATGAGGGGTGCACGTAGTCGTGAGGGTCTCCCTGCTTCGGCTGACCTTCGTCGATTTCGTCCAACATACTCTCGGCAAGGATAGGAAGCATGATGCGGGATGGCTGTGGCATCCGAGGAGTGTCTTTATCCTGATAGGTAAACATTGGGCAGGAGTTTAGCGTCAGAAGGGCCAGATCCCACTGCTCCAGACCCACATAGACCTCAGCCAGCCGAGCCCAGGTGCTGAATTCGCTCGGGGCAGCGGTCACGGCACGCTTTGCACACTCTAGAGCCATCTCTCCTTCTCCCTTATCGGCACAGAAGGCTGCCTGACAGTCAAGTAGAGCATAGTCCATTGGAACGTCTTGCAGAGCATCGTACATAAGCCGCACCGCTTGAACTTCCTCATCCGCCATTTTGTAAACCCGGGCAAGCAAAGACGAGACCTCGACATCTCTTGTGCGAAGCTTCTCAAACAGATTGATCCCCGAGGCGTAGCGTCCTGTAGTATGTATATACTTAAGTAATCCCAGCGTAAGGTGGTTGCTCACGGTATTCGGAACCTGCGTCTCAGGATCCGAGCTGAGCTGCCTTCCTACAGTGCTAGTGTCAGCGAACCTGAATGAGACCTAGAGCGCGGAGGCCGTACCATAGAAGAATAGCCTCTCAGCTGCATCTAGGAATCTATGTTCCATCTCCGTATTCGTGACAGGGTTGAATCGACGGACTCCGACGATCTTTCTGATTGCATCGCCGCTGCCGTCGTCTGCATATGTGTAGGCTCTTAGTACTCCGCAAAGAAATGTCTCAAGCCATAATTCGTCGGTCGCGACTCGCTTGTCTCCACGCTCGTCGATGCAGTAGCTCTCAAGGCTTCCGGGGATCTTGACTTCGACTCGCATGTCAAGGTGGGAAAAGGCATTATAGCAACTATACATAGGTTAACTGGACACATTGTGACATCGCGATATTAATCAGCGGCTAACCAGTAGATCCCAGAGACCACCTTGTTTGTCTTGTCGAGGGGGGAGGAGACGAGTGTATTCACGTAGGCAGCGAGGCTTGCGGAGGAGGAAGCATCGATCCCGGTTACGTGGTGATAAACACCGGTCTAGAGATGCCACATGTTCATTAGCAATTGACCGGGCGCCTTCAATTCACACCGCCGCTGGAAATGAAGTAAATGACTGCGATAACCCACCTGACGTGTTGAATTGGTCTTTGGCTGTTTGACCAGGTACACCAGATCCGGGGGACCTAACTCCCTCAAATTCTGCAGTGCCTCCGTACGCGCATCAACGGCAGCTAGTAAGTCCTCCTCTTCGTATATCCTAAAGCAAGCCTAGCGGTCAGCCGTCGAGTTACAATCACGGACAGCAGTACAATTGCACTGCAGCTCCCAGGAGGACAGAGACAGGAGGGGAAAGGCAATACTCGGGAACAGCTGGCGCCACCATGGCGCACCGACTGGGGCAAGGAAGCTTGCGAAGATAGCGGGGGAGGGGGGATAGCAAACAAAAAGAAGCAAAGTACTCCGTATGAGGTGGAACTCCGACAGGACAGCTGAGCAGGTAATCTTGAGGTAGATAGGTTCGGTGGATGCTTTGCCTAGATGATGCGTTCCTGGATCCTGAGGCACCGCCAGGCACCGGCCCTTTCCCTTTCGGGCACTTCCATCCCGCGGAGCCAAACGCGTGGCAGGCGTCTGACCTCTTGAGTCGGAGCTCCATTCAACCCATCTGAACTACATTTGCCCTGCCAGGATCATCATCTCCTCGCCTCTCTGAAATGTCGCTGGCCACTGCGACTCTACTGCGACGGTCAGCAAACGCTTTTGCGCCCTAAATACTTCCGCACCATGTCCACATGGGTCGCTTTGAACATTGAGCCCGACGAGGCGATTGAGGAGGAGGTTGACGATACCAAGGAGATCCAGATCGAAGAGACGCTCAAGCTCTATCAAAATGCCTTGAAACTTCACTCCCAGGGCCCACAGTTCTACGGCGAAGCCGCCGAAGCATACGAAGCCCTCCTGAATTCCGAGATCTTCAAGTATCCCGAGTCGATTTCTGATTACAAGAGAGCCGCCTCCGAGCTTCAACTCGGTGCCCCGTCGAGTGATGTGGCTGCTGAGAATGCAAATGAGGTGTTGAATGACTACGCGATTAACGATTCGACCTCGAGCACTC
Source organism: Aspergillus egyptiacus (assembly GCA_025688805.1). NCBI lineage: Eukaryota > Fungi > Ascomycota > Eurotiomycetes > Eurotiales > Aspergillaceae > Aspergillus > Aspergillus egyptiacus. The sequence goes on from MU628814.1 coordinate 3,390, forward strand.
TCCAACAAACGATCTTTTTGTCGTACAAGAACCACGGACAATATGTTTTAGATGCCCTCCGGTCTCTTGTACAAGACGCTCCCCAGTCACTGGAAGATACATCGGGGCTTCTATCGAAGGTTACCGAGCGAACCAGGACTGCGCTGGCATCCTTTGCAGAGGCGCTGGAACGGGACGACACGGACTTGAACCTTTGGAGACAGAGCGCAAGGCTCTCCAGTGCTTTACAGAGTTATCGGCTTACACGGTTTTGCCTTGAGAGCGTCTTAGCCGACGATGACAACCGATTAGAAGTGCGCACAGAACAGTTAGGGCTGGACGAGACATTTGCGGAGGAGCGCCTACGCGAAACGCTGCAGACGGTGCAAGATAGACTCTCCGTGTCGCTTGTCCCTGTCAAGAAGCCAAAGAAGGCTCTCCTTAAATTCCTCGAACGGCAAATTGATCCGTATCCTTACCTACCGTCGCTTCCAGATAGCTTCCATAACGTCGACCCCTCGAGAAATCCTCTCGCCTTCAATGCTTTACACCATGAGATCAAAATTGATGCCCTAACGTGGGCTGCTGTTGGAAAAGCCATCATCGGGATTCTCGATAACGTGGTAGACGGATCCTTTCCCGGTCCCGGGACATCTGTCACTTTTTCCCTACCAGCAAACAGTCCCGAGATGAAAACAATCTCAATTACGGCTCAGAGGCGACTCTCCAAGGCTCAGTGCGATGATGATCAGCAGGAGGATGTTCAGGAAGCTGATGACGGGCATAGTACCGGCATGCGGTCAGTAACCGGAGCCCAGTTGCTGGAGCACGCCGCCGATCACGGCGATGACCAGTCTTCCGTCGACCAGCGAGCAGAAAGACAGCTAATGGACGCCCTCGAAGTTCAGTCGACGCAACATCAGCATGCGAAGGATCAGCAAGACAACATCAAAGCCGAGGAAGTTGAAGCAAAGTCACCCGAGGGTACATGTCGCAAACGATCTTCCGCCTCCGCTGTTGCCGATGATCAAGCAGAGCGCTCGAGGGCGAAAAGCAGAAGAACTCGATTGCGGGACTCTCTCGCCGAATCCTCATTGCAGACGGATGAGGTCAGTTTCGACCAGACAAAGTATTATGAAGACCTTCTGGATCCTTATTTCCAAGTTGACGAGGGCTTCTTTGGCACGGTTGGTCCGTTACTGTCAAAGTTTGGAGTTGAAGATTTGGGAACCTTGGAAGACCTGAGGAAACACCTTGCTTCTGCCTATGAGAAAAAGGATTCACTAGAGACGCCAATCCATTCGGCCGACGACTCCGATCATGTGCTTCAACAGGATCTCAGGGATATTATGACGCACTGGGATGAAGGAAGAGCCCAAGCCCTTCAGCAAAGTGACAATCTGTCGGGATTCCAGGATATCCAAGGAATGGGCGCGTCTGGGCTTGCGGTGTTCCTCGACCATTCCAAAAAGCCAACCCACAAATTGAAGATGAAGCAAACCTTTAACGGAGAGGACCAACTGATTGATTTTGTTACAGCTGTGAATCATGACCGCTGTCACCTTCATGATGTTGCTTTTGGCTGGCTCCGATGTCTTTTGAGGCCGCCTGTCGATCAGAACCCTGCCAAGGACTGGTCAGTGATCGAGTCGTCCTATGTCGCTTTTCAATGGCCAAGCGCTCTTAAGGAAGCTGTCCTAAAACTTTTACTTCTTGAGGACGAATACCTCTATGGCAAATTAGAAGAGCAAGAGAAGATCCTCGAGCGCCAGATTCTTGAGTCTCAGTGTGAAGCCCGGTTTCAATATTCCGCGGAACACTTCGCGGACCTGGAAATGATCCAGGCAATTTTTGAACTCCATCTGGATCTCTATGCACCTATGAACGCGCCTAACAATGAGGTAGCACAGCAGTCAAGGGCTCTGCAACAAGAGCGCCTGGAAAGATGGTCTATGCTGGCGCGGACTGCGATTACGCATTTCTTTGACCACGGTCCTCAGGAAGTTGGTCGGGAAAATATGGCCCTCCGTCATATCTGGGCGTCGACATTCCAATCTAATATGGCAGCCGACGTTCAGCGAGAACATATTCTACTCTGCCTTCAAGACCTGAAGCATCTTTTCTGCTCTCTCAACCGTCCGATGCTATCCCTCGCTAATAACAGCATGATGTCTGAAATGTCATGTGAGGCAATAGACCAGGAGATCTCGAAGCTGAACTCCATGGACTTCTTCATGAAGATCTTTAACCCGGATTCAGAAGATCCCGTCGGGCTCATTGAAACGATCGAGCCAATCATTGAGCCTTCGTCTTTTCAATTCTCAGAGGAGGAGACCTCTGGTGAACAGCAGAGAATACAGCACCATGAGATGGGCTCCTTCTTGGACCGAGGGGACGCTACTCTAAGGCTTTTCCTATGGCGTAGGCTTCAAGACGCATATAAAAACATCGAGTACACTCCGAAGGTAATATCCTGCTATCTGCGGAGTATCGAGACGATTATAAAAGAGTTGTGGAGAAAAACCTACCTAGAAGAGCACAGCGAGGGCCGTCAGTCAACACTTCTCAGGTGGTTAAAATCGCTTGATGGGCTGTTAAGCAAGTCGGTGACAGCGATCTTACAAGAGCCGGACAAGGCTTATGACTGCTTTGACATGGACCACGTCAGGTCCTCAATGTCTGCAATGGCGTCTCTCATTAGACTACTCTATGGCTTTCTGCTTTACGACGACGCGGTTCGTGTCGGGCAGGTGACCTCGCCGAGTTTGCGCTCGTCCCTCGCAAAATCACTGGAAAATTTTAAAGACAGACTACGCGAAATGCTTGTCCGCTGTTGCATCCTGCTCTACACACTCCTGAAAGAGGGCATTTCCCAAAACCAAGAGCTTTTCGACGAGCCCCTGGAAGATCGGATCTACTATCTACGCGCGGTGCACAGTGCTCTTGGGATACGCAAGATGTGCAGACGGTCGCAGAAGCAGTTCCTTAAACTGATGAAGAACGAGCTCTTCACGCTGGATGTTAAACAAGACACGGAAGCTGACATTTGCCAAATCCTGTTTGACGTCCATGGCATCAAAGTGGCGCTCAACGATAACCAACTCCTTGACCACGGCTGCAGCCCAGAAAAGCTCGATCGGCCAACGGCCATTTCCATGGTCGACTTTGTCTTGAAACAGGCCAAGAAAGTCAACATCAAAGACCTATCCAAGTCAGAGCTCAAGAGCACAATCGATAAGATGCAAACCGCGATCGGGACGACCAAAGCTTCGCCTCACCTCTCCATCAACCGCCGCATCTTAAACACGTATCTGAAAACCCCGCTCAATCCATCCGAACTCGTCCGCGCCGTTCGAGGAGTGGCAGACCTCCCACTGATTCCCGTGCCAACCCAAAGCGCCGTCATCGCAAGAAACGGCTGGTATTTTCTTCTCGGCTACGCCGCATTGACAAAGTTCCGCTCGCAGAAACGGCTGAACCCCCTCCCAACCACGGATCTCGACGAAGCCATCACTTGGTTCCGCCAGGACCTCGAGCACGGCACATCAAGTTGGGAAACGTGGTATCGGCTCGCCCAAACGTGGGACTCCAAGGTTGAAGAGGACATCACTTGGTCCGCAGACAAGATCAACAACAACCGAACCGAATTGGTCACCTGGCAACGGAATGCTATCCACTGCTATGCCATGGCCATGGCCACGGCCGCAAGAACTGCAGAGCCGAGCCCGGAGACTCGTGCGCTCCTGGCGGACCTGTACACGGACTTCGGCATCCGTCTATACTCCTCGTCCAGGGAACCGCTTTCCATGGGGGCTTTCAGTCTAGCAGACTTCTCTCGGCACTTTAGTAACGAGGAGAGCCAGCAAATGTACCAGGGTCGGCCTTTCAGCGAGATGACAGTCTACTCTGTTTGGAAACTTGCAAGCCATCTGCTTCGACGTGCGACTATTGACAAGCCGAAATACTGGATGTACGTGAAGTCTTTTTTATTCACGAGTTTGCCGGTGCTGTTCCTAACATCTGATCTAGGACACATTACATGCTGAGCAAATGCCTCTGGAAGATGTTCAGCTGCGACGATTCTGTGAGAGGCTCTGCGAAGCGTATCAGTGTTGATAGTGTCTTGGACTCTTTACTTGATACGATAGATGCGCTGCCGCAGCGGAAGGACTCGCGGTCAGAGCCTATCTTCGAGCCTCACTACAAACTCGTCTCGATCATACATAAGCTTGTCAAGAGAGAAGTGTTGTCGGTAAGTGGCCACTGTCTTTATCTACATGAAATTCGCTTATTTTCCCTAGCCCGACGAGGCAAGTAAAACTCTCGTCGCAACTCCTTGGGCTCGAAAGGTTAAGGTGCCTGAAGACAAAGGAGACTGGAAGAGATACATACTTGAGGTCCTCAAGAATCTGAAGCATGCGGACAAGTCGAACTGGCATCACCGCATGGCTGTTCGGGTATGTCTTGATCCAATCTGGGCCATACGTGCATTGACTTACTCTGGCAGGCTGCACATATCATTTACGACGACGACAAAGATGCCACTGCCGCCGCAGCTGCTAAGAGTGAGCTTACGCAACAAATTTTCACCAAGACCATGACGATCCAGGTCTGGAGACCCGAATTTGAGCGTCCCGGTAGACACTTTGTATATACAACACGATACGCATACTTCTTCATTGCGCTGCTCGATCAGCTTGATGACCGGGCCAACCTTGACCAATTGCTGCGTCGTGTGCGTAAGAAACAAGGCGACTTTATCAACCATACGAAGTTATGGGAAGACATGTGTCTCACTTACGCCCGGGTCATACGGAGAGCCGGACACATTAGCGAGGGCCATGAGGAAGGCGTTTTCAGGCCCATTGGGTGGGAAGAGTTTTCTGCTAACACCGCTCGCTTAGAGGAACTCTCCAAACTCGCTGCCGAAAGTTCATCCCTTCTTGAACTGCTCCGAGATGCTATCGAGCTCAAGAAGTTGAACAACAACCTGATGAAAGTCGCCGTACTTGAGGACCTTATTGCTGACGTGTACTCTCGGATATACGAGGTCAACATGCCCCTAATACTCGAGCTAGTCAATGAAGAAAACAAAGAGAAGATGAAGGTTGACCGCATCCTCATGACGGCCGATGGAACAGGAGAAACCACCCCACCAACATCGGCTCCTGCCTCCGAAGCACCCGCACCCCGGGGACGAACAAAGGGCATAGCCCGGCGAGATATCCAAAAGCGAGCAGAGACAATCGTGCAGCGCAAGGTTTCCCCCCGAGCCCCGTCAGCCAGGGGGCCTGCCACAACAGAGGCAGAGTCCGCCACAGCCACTGAGCCCGCTGGCCCTAAAGCAGCAGGCGATAACACCTTCCGTCAAACAGCAGCTGAGGAAGCCGGCTCGGCCCAACAAAGCGACATCCCCAACAGCCTGCACGATAGCGCTGACGACGAAAGCGAGCTCAGCGAGATCGACGAGGACAAGCTCTCCAAGCTAGCAGCTGATCCAAAGACGCCTTTCCCGAATCTCCACGACAGAGTGTCCCCCGACCCTGAATCCGAAATGTCCGCCCTGGCTAGTGCTGCCGGGGACGGTGCAAACGAAGACGGCGTGGAGGATGAAGACGGCGACAGAGAAGGGGACGGCGATGCTGGGCCTGAAGGGGACGTAGAAGAAGGTGAAACCATCAACGAAGGGGAAACGATCAATGAAGATGAGCCCGGTGAGGGCGAGGGCGAGGGCGAGGACGGCGAAATGGAGGCGGAGGGCGGTGAAGAAGATGACGAAGCCGAAGCCGAAGCCGGCGGGGAAGAAGGCGACGACGGAGATACCATTGTGGAAGGTACAGATGGCGATGCAGAGGGCGGCGAAGGTCCTGAGCCTGAGCCTGAGCCTGAGCCTGAGCCTGAACAGGAAGGCGCGGATGCCGAGATGCAGGAGAACGACAACTCCTACGACTCTGAGATGGCAGTCGATCTCTGAAACGAATGATGAAATCATAGGAAGTGTGCGGCTAATTGAGGTATGGGAACGGGCATGGGAATAGGCATGGGGGTACGGTGTTTTCTTTTCGCCTATGTCGGAACAGTCTTTTTTTTTTCTTTTCTGTACTATCATCGTCATTCTCATCTGTTCATGTCTCTTGAAGATTAAAGGCGTTGAGGGAGTTACGATGTTATGGTCAGCATCATCTCAAGTAACGTGGTCATGGGTATTATTGTGCAATATTAGAAGAGAATAATAAAGCATATCACTGCCACCTGGCAGTCCAGCCCAAGGAAGACAGAAACCCAAACGCCCCAATGAGACACCATCGCACCAACGCCATAGTGTGCAAGGAAAGGCTACCTACAAAACCTTCAAACCCAACTAAAAAATATCATCCTCCGGTCCAAGGTCCCATTTCCGCGTCGCCATCTTCCTCTGCTTCTTCTTCCCTGGAGAAGAATCGGCCGGAGGGCCGTGAAACATGCTGTCTGCCAGTTTCAGTTGATCTATTTTGCGCAGCGCGAGGTCGATGTCACTGTCGCGGCCGAGGAGGTTGGCGTTGCGGGACGGTTCCAGGGCAACTGCAGTATTCTTGGATCTGGATTTCTTGGTAGGGGACGTGCAAGCAAGTTCACGTTCTAACGCATTGATGCGGCTTCGAAGTTGATCGTTCTCAAACTCGAGCTCTTCAACCCGTTCATCGGACGAGGGTCCGGGATCTTCGTGGACTAAATAAGATAAGAGGGTTAGCTTGGGAGTTCTAGGACATGTATTGATGATAATGTAAGCTTACTTTTGAATCCTCGAGAGAGTAACTCGATTTTCTTGTCCATGTGGTCGTCGCTGTGACCAGCCTGCATCGATTAGCATCACTTTAAAGAGTAAACGGTGAAGATGGTGCTCACCTGCTCGTCCAATGCATTTCGCCATCTCTTTCGCTCTTCTTCCATTTTCTCATCCATCTCTATCCAACACTCCTCCCTCACCTCCTGCTCAATAAGTAGACATCTCTCCTCACTCATGCTCAGCGCTTCTTCTAGCCCGGCCCTTATCGTTTCCTGTTGCTCAAGTCTCGCGGTGAGTCTTTCGTTTGTGGCTGTAAGTCGCTCGATCTCAGCCAGAGCCTTTTCAAGTTCGTCGGAGAGATCAGGTTGTGGTGAGCAACGTCCTTCGGATCCCGAAAGGGATCCGAGGGAACTCGATAATACTGACTCCATTGACGGAGCTCTCGGGACGGTGACATCGCGGGCCAGGGCTGAATACCGCAGGATTTGTGAAGTAGCATTGAAATCGCCCGAGGGATCAGCAGTCACAATCATGATGGCCTTCTGAGGGTTTCGATTGATATTGGCTGTATGGTTCGATGATGGGAAGGAGTTTGAGAATAGCAGTTCAGTAAGCTTGCACTGCCGGTAAGGAACCATAGCCGTCTGATTCGTTGTTAGCGGATACTATACGCGGGGGTCGCATGATCGAGGATACCTTGTTTCCATCCTGAATACCGGTCTGCATTTGTAGACATTGTCCCAAGTACATTAGACTTTCGTTTATTTTGCCCGCTTCGGCGAGGGTGGAGCCTGTTGTCTTTGCGGTTCTTGCTCGCTCCGATCCTGTTCATTGTTAGCATCGACCAAATTATAAAAAGATCTCCAAACCAACCAGCAAGATCTGCGACTGTGAGAGTATTCCCTATCCAGGTTTCTTCCCCCGTTCTCTTATTACGCATTCTCCGCTTGACTTCTAGGCAGAAAAAGCCGTGACTGCGCGAGCTGACACTATTAGCGCCAGTCCCTGTCACTTTACGCTCAGTAAGGCCGATTTCGAGAACTGCCAGTGCTTCTTCATAGGTGCCACAAGCGATCTTGCGTAATCCGGCCACGACCTTTCGGTCAGGGGATCCTTCGGTTGCCTTGAAATAGAGGGCCCTTCTTCGCTCTTTCTGAGCACCTGCTGCCTGACGGGAAACGGCACTTCCTTGGCCTGGCACTACAGCTGGGGATAAAAGATCGAAGATCCGGTCATTATACACCTCATACATTGATACTAGAACAATGTATTCGGAGTGAGGATTCAGTTCTAGGGTGAGATGGTTAACATCAGGGGATCGGGGTAGGGCGCTCGGTTTCATGGGTGTGTGCCGACGAGGAAAGATAAGAGCCGGCATGGGATCCTTCATTCGAGAAACAAAGTCAGCTTGTTGCAATCCAATGGGGCTGACTTGGTTGCTCCTGGGCAGTGCAAGGGATCTAGGACTCTCCAAGCCGGTTTCTTGGGAAATGATTCTGATGGAGGGTCGCAGTTTGGAATGGGCTTGTGGTGCCGCCTTGTAGATATACTGGAACAGATGCCGGGGAAGAGAGGGATATAGCCTTGGGGGTCCATGTAGAGGGCTTGGGAGAGGTGGTTTCCATACCGCCATGGGAGTCTGAGCCCTGGAAGAGTTACTCATGGGTGTATGGCCCCTGGAGTGCCGAGCACGGTCGGTACTGGGCTCGCCATATACAGCCTCAAGGAAGGTCTGGGCTGTGAACATCTGGGACTCGGAAACATCGGACGCAGCCACGGAGGCCAGCAGAATCTGGGGAATGGAGTCGTCCGGCGGCTTGATAGTAGAGGCTAAAGATTTGAAAATCACATCGAGACTCATCTGAGTGATTCCTCGCTGCGACTTAGAGCCGAGAATAGTATGACTCTGCGTGTTTATTAGCAACCATCAACGACCCAACGCCAAAACCACCTCGCACCTTTCCGCTTCCTGTCACTCCAAGGGTTGCAACCAATCCATCTCTCTGCTCAAGTAAGACGCCTCTAATCAAGGACTGCAGACCCGTTTCCTGAAAGACGTTCAGTTGAGTGGCGGACTCGTCGAAGACGCGTGTAAAGCCAAATCGTTCAACACCCCGCTTTCGAGCATCGCTCGGGGGCTGCAGAGTGATGTGGGTGGGCGCGGGTGCTGCGCTGGCCTCATCATGAGTGGGCTCCTCTACTGTCAGGCACCGCTCGGGATGATCCTCTTGCTGCTGTGGCATTGGAGGCCGCAGGCGGAGATAGACCTGGAAGAGGGACGAGGGAGAATTTGTCGACGCCATAGCTGCAAGTCCTCTATACTGCAATGCAGGCTATATTTCCAACAACGCAAGGACTGACGAAGTGGGTGAATTCCAACAATAAATGCAGCCCAGTGCCCTGGAGAAGCTCTGGGGATCACGAGATGTGGTTTTCCTTGAAAGAGCGTAGCGACCTGTTGGCCTGACAACGATAACATCACCTGCAGTGAAACTGGCCCACAATCCATAGTCCCGTCAGTCTGCATCCACATCAACCAGGCACCCGTCTCATGGTCAACGACAATATCAATAATAAGTTAGAATAGTCTGGTTTAAAGTAGTAAATGTTTCAATAGAGAGATGACTTTGGATGTCAGTTCAGTTGCTCATGCTTTTGATATTAGCATCATGTACCTTGCCCGCTAAGCTCTCTTTCAAATCATTTGGGGAAATAAACATGATGCAGATTCTCTCCATATTAGGGATCTCTGATGTTATAGGTGAGGTGCAGGAGATTTCAGGTTGCAGATACGTAACTACAGGGCTCTCAATCCATCCTTCAGTTGGGTCCCGGATACTGGTGCAGTGGGCGGGGCCATCTTCCAAGTTAGCAGTGCTTAGCGGCACCTTCGTTGATGCCTGGCTTTTCAGGCTTCCATACCACGTTCCGAGGGTCCAGACTTCCCCTACTACTAGGGACGTTCCAGAAGGCACTTTATCATGAGATCCCCATCCTTTCTTGACAGCTTTTGACAACACGAACCAAACCTTCCGCACTCTAAGAACGATCCTGAACCAGGACTGAGGAAAGCATCATGATCAGCCTCGACCCGCGTCCTTTCCATATCTTGAGGTTAGCCCTCTAAGCCCATACCCATCTACGAACAAGCTCACTGACATCATATTCTCCGTCAATGAAGCTACGGCACCCTGCTCGGTGTCCAGCTGTACCAGGTACGCGCCTTATAACCCTCCAAAATTCACCCCAGACACCGCGACTCTCTTAACGGAAATTGCCCCCACAGAGCTTCGTCTCCGGAATCATCGCCTTCCGCGTGCTTCCTCGCCCACAGTTCTCCTCTCTCCAAGCCAAGATCTTCCCGACCTACTTCGCCCTCCAGACTGCACTCCCCGTCGCCCTTGCCCTGACTGCTTCCCGCGCCGACAAGCCTCTGGGTATTGCTGGCCTCCTGGAGCCGGAAAGCCGTGTCAAGGTGCTCTTCCCGTTGGCAACAGCGTTTGTGACCGGTTTGATCAACTTGGTTGTTCTGCGGCCGCTTACGGTGAATACTATGAGGGAGAGGAAACATCAAGGTATGCTTTTACGCTTGGAGCATTGCTTTGTGGCTTTCCGCCATTGCAGGTGGGTTACCAAGTACTTACCATGTGTCTTGATGTGTTAGAAACCCGTGACGGCAAGAAAAGCTACGATCCTGCTCCTCACTCCAAGGAGATGATTGCCCTGAACAAGAAGTTTGGTCGGCTTCATGGGATGTCAAGCTTGATTAACCTGGTTACTCTGGGCGCGACTGTTTTCTATGGTGTTGTCCTTAGCAAGAAGTTGGCTTAGAGGGGTTGGGTGGCTGTGGTTATGGTGCTGGATGCCAGGAGATGATAGTATATAGGCCCTTGTCCAAGTGATCACGTACTAAGTATTACATATGTAGTAGGTGCCTTGGACGTTCGAAAATCTTGATAACCTTTTTGTCTTTCAATACAGGGCAGCCACTCCATATTACCTATCAGCTGTCAAGTTTACCTTATTAGCTCGGACCATATCGCAGTAACGTTTACAGTATCCTTGTCTCTCAATCACAGAGCTGATTCTAACTCATGCAACTAACAACCAGGTACTTGGTGTTGGCAAGTCTAGACGTGGGTATCGCGACCATTGAGGAAGAAAGGGTTCCTTGGGGCACCGGATCTAAGTGTAGTGCGACTGTTCGCGATTTTTTT
>MU628815.1:0-14138 GCA_025688805.1 Aspergillus egyptiacus
TTGTGTCGTTTCAATTTGAAAAGCATACCGTTGACAATCATGGGACATCCAATCCAGCCTTTATCTTATACCGCCAGCACTATCAAGGGGCTGTTGTAGCTCAGAACCCTGGCCTCGCCAACCCAGAGATCTCCAAGATTATCGGCGAGCAATGGCGGAAACTCCCACAGGCCACCAAGGATGAGTGGAAAGCTCTCGCCGAGGTAAACGGAAACCGAAGAAACGCACTGTTTCCCAAGCACGCTAACTGGTTGCAGGAAGAGAAAGCCCGACATCAACAGCAGTACCCTGAGTACCGATATCAGCCTCGGCGCTACGGCCGTGATGGCTCGTCCAGAAGCCTAAGTTCCGGTATCAGCCATAACCCTCCTGGTTCAACAATCTGTAATCGATGTGGAGGCCGTATCATGAACCCACCCGCATCTCCAGATATTGCCTTTGCTACCAAACGACCGTCCCAGGCGGATACTGCACCGGGCAGAAGCTATAGTGCAGAACATGCACCAAGAGCGGGAGCGCATGGAGACTCACTTTCATCCCATCAACGTGAATGGGATGAGAACAGAAGCCAGTCGCCGGACTCAAAACGACGCCGGACTAACCCCCAGTTGCATTTCAGGCCAGATTTGCATCGCGACAGGAGCCCACCCGGTTCTCCATATGCGTTACCACCCCATCATCGCCGTGACAGTATCAGCGCGCGGGGAGTTACTCATACAATGCAAGCACCGCGAGGCCTTCGTCCCGTGAGGGAGTTCCCCCAGCCCGACCCCGATCTAAAGCTACCACCCTTGCAAACAACCGCTTCTATGCCTGGGTCCGTAACACCGGCCACCCCTTTCTCACAGGATAGTTTCGATGTGGAAACAGCAGTATCGAACATTCCATTCTTGAATAAGATCAAGCTCCTGGCCAAGATATCACCCCCACTAGCATCCTCCTTCAGGGAACGGGGGCCCGTGATCGCCGTGGATGGGCAAGACGCGGCATTGGTGAAGGCAGTTACGGAATACCTGAGCCAAGCGTTGCAGAAAGAGGGCAAGTTTCAGACTCATATCTTCGAAGGCCCGGAGATCCAACGACGGCGAGAGCGTAGCTCAGAGCCCGAGGACATGAGCGACAAAAAGATCGAGTACTTCACCCGCATTTCTGCCTGGCAACGCATCTCGGAAAAGATCAAAGCGTTCGTTAAGTCGGAACCTTCGCGACGGTCTGCAGAGCCAGGGTCAGGTAATGAGGAGGATAATAGCACTCCCGAGGTGTCGCCGCGGACCATCATTCCAAAGACGGCTGATTTGCGCATTGGCTCACCGCCGCAGTCAAGCGAAAATGGATCAGAGTCCATATCATCACCTCCCGAGAGCACCAGTTCCGGCGCTCTACCGGTCGCACTAGTACCCCGATATCAGTTGACAACTGCCGACGCCTATGCGTGTATGGTTCCGATTGAAGATTCCTATGGACCCCTGGATCATTGGCAGTGGATGGCATCTTTGTGGCGCGGCAATGTTGGGCCTGACATTACGGTCTACATTCGGGAATGCAGCATGCATGAGATGAAGCAGTTTGGCGGGAATCCAGTAGAGATCCGCCTACAAGACGCCAAAACGGTTGTCGTGCGGAGACTTGCAAATTCTCCCAAGGAAGTCGAGGAGAAGACTTTGAAACGGTTGGGTTTCGAAATCGAAGACTATCTTACCCAGTAGTAACCAGGGACTCTGGCTTTGTTTTGTTGTCTGTTAACCTTTGATTTCTTTGTTGTTGGTTTAGCATTCACATTAAGTTGACTCAGCAGAGGTAGCCTAGGTACCTACTACTAGTAAGGTACCTAGGTTTCTCGGCCTTGTATATCTAAGCGGCAGACCGGAGATTTTTTTGGTTTTTGGGAATGCGCCATACTGAATGAGTTCAAGCACAAGAAATCCTATTTGTATACCTGTTATTACCAATAATAACTCTATTGTATCACTTCCTGCCTTCTTAAGTTCTCCTTAAGGTGTAGGTATGATGTAGTTCAGCATGTTGTGTCTGGGGTTGTCCAGCTGTGCAGGCCAGGCGGAGGTAAAAGGTAAGGTACTATACCTACCTAGGTAGTACTTAGGTTCGATTTTTCAATATAGCCTTATCGGGTAAGGCGTATTTCGGTGGCGCTTAACAGCCAATAAGCGCCCCCGATAAGAGTCCCTAGGTCGGTATGGTAAGGTATGGTAACTACCTTAACTTGCCCAGGGATTACCTAAGTGGGTATTCCAATTGAGCCTCGCGATCTCTCCTCTGGATCGATTCCTTCCTTCACTCTACATTGCTTAAAAAAGTACCAAGGGTCTCCTATTGACTGTCAGGAATATGCTTTGATGTTCTATTTAGGGTTCTGAGTGACACACTCACCTCAAGACGCGTTGGTGTTATGATCTGACTCTGTCACAAGCAACATCACTGCACTAAATTCTCCCAGAAAGCCTGACCCGTGCTTAGGATATATACTCGCCTTCTATGCACAGGTAGTAACACAACTCACTCTGGGTCCCCACAGGACTCCGCCATTATGATGGCTCCTCAACCCTTCTTAGAGCCATCTTCTTCACCCAACACCCCTGGGAACGGTACTTCTTCAACGTCAACGCTTGCGCTCTCGGCGACTATCAAGTCCCCATCGGGGACTGCTAGAACAGAGATGGCGCTTCTTCTCGAGAATCTGGATTCATTCATCGCCGTTGGTGTTTTGGAGAAGCCGGACACGGAGGACACGAGTACGGGCTCTACGACTTCAGGGCTCGCTTTTGACTTTCCTGCTGCCGAGATTGCCGTTTTGGAAAAGCACCATTGGATTCGAACCACAACACACCAGAATCGGTTGCGTCCAGCCCTGTCCTACGTCCGAGTCTATGTCTTGCCTGATGACGTTGGGCGTAAATCGATTCCTCGGTCCAGCACGGCTCTGAGAAGGGCTCTCAAGATCGTGATGTCGAAGGTTGACCCTTCGCCTCAAGCCTGGTCTGGAGAAGGTTCAACGAACGAAAGAATAGCGGCGGTTACTCTTGCGAGCGATGAAGATGAGTCGCTGTGGTATATCTTCAATACTCTGCAAAACCCCGAACCGAGCGTTGAAAAGATGCGAAATCCCTACGCCAGGGAAGCTATGCTGGATGTGCTTGAGGCCACTCCGCCTGAGGGAAGTGAAGTAGCAGAATATCAGGCATTTACTGGTATCCCAGGCTTGAAGACTCCACTGTACCCCTATCAGCGCCGTTCTGCTGCCACCATGATTCAGCGGGAAGTGCAACCACATCGAATGCTGGACCCTCGCCTTCAGTCATGTACGAGCCCGACAGGCCAGAAATATTTCTACGACAGGGAGAAAGGTAGCATTGTGCGGGAGAAAAACATGTACTCCGAGGCTTGCGGAGGGATCCTTGCGGAGACCATGGGTTGCGGCAAGACCCTAATTTGCCTGGCTGTGATTCTAGCCACTCGTGGCCACTTTCCCCAGACGCCGCTCGAGTATCAGACTATGCAAAATCCGGTGCGAACTCAAACAGGAAGCCTTGTGGAGATGGCGGCGGCGGCTGCAGGTCGGTTCTCTTTGCCGTGGAAAACGCACTTCGACCGGTTGGCTCAGATGGGAGAGTTCTACGATGGGTGTATTAGGGCTTGCGAGGCCAGCCGTGGCGAATATACAATTCCACCACGGGTAGGCAGGAATACAGGGCGTACTTGTGTGGAATCCCCTCGATTGGCAGGACAGCGTATTCGCCTTTGTTCGGGCACTCTTATCATTGTGCCGCCGAACCTGGTCGACCACTGGATGAGCGAACTGGCGACGCACACTGAGGGTCTGAAGGTCCTAACTCTGCGAAATGGTCGGGACATGATTCCCACAGCTGAAGACCTCTTGACATATGACATTGTTCTCTTCTCAAGGACTCGCTTTGAGAAAGAGGCGGATGACCTCAGCAATGGAGCATGGAACCGCCGCAAGGATCCCCCGCCTCTGACAAAATTACATTGGCTTCGAATTATCGTTGATGAAGGGCACAATGTGGCTGGACACGGACAGAAAACGAATATGGTACACCTTCTCGATCAGCTTCACATAGAGCGGCGTTGGGTTGTATCCGGGACTCCGTCCAGCGGGCTGTATGGAGTTGAAGTTAGTCTGGCTTCTCGGGAAACTCACACGACCGATACAGATCTGACTGAAGCGACAACGACAGTACTACGCGGTCGGAAGAAGACCGGAAAGGCTGCGGACAGCGAGCTAAAGGACCTTGACAAGTTGCGCCGAATTGTGGTGGAATTCTTAAAGCTTAAGCCCTGGGCAAACTCGCGAGGCGAAGATCCTGCAAACTGGACGACGTATATCAAACCGGTTGGGCATGATGGAAAACGGCGAAAGGCCCCATCCCTCCGAGCAACGCTGCAGGGTTTAGTTGTGCGACATAGGCTGGATGTAATACACCAAGAGATTCCACTCCCGCGGCTGCATAACAGGGTAGTCCATTTGGAACCGACGTTCTACGACAGACTCAGTTTGAACTTGTTCATTTTTGGTCTCACCGTCAACGCCATCACGTCAGAGCGACAAGACCAAGATTACATGTTCCATCCACGTAATAGGAAGTATCTCAGTCGTGTCATCAACAATCTGCGACAAGCCGGATTTTGGTGGGCGGGTTCAGACTTTGAACTTCAAAAGACTGTCGATGTTGCCACAAAGTACCTCGCTGATAATCGGGAGCGAATGACGGAAGACGACCTCGCGCTTCTGACTCGAGGAATTGAAATTGCGCACATGGCACTCAGCTCTAAAAGTTGGCATGGTTTCAAGAAGATGCACGAGTTGGGCGTTTTCGTCACAGGCTTTCCTGCGGAAGCTCGATCTTTCTGGGCACTCGATCCGACACAATGTCGGGAACCTCTCCTGCTTGGTATCACACAGGCTCGTCGCGCTCAGCAGTTCGTAACAAAGCACCTCGGAGAGAACGACCCGGCCGAAGGCCTGGCTGGTGCGGGTATAAAAATCCGAAGCGAGTTGTCCAGCCGTGAGGGTACCGATGCTGCAAACTCTCCGCCGAAGAAAACCACCCCAGAAAGTCCTGTCAAGCGCAAATCAGCCAAGGAGACCTTTTCCAAGGGCTTGTATAAGGAACTGTCCCCAGACTCGCGTCTCATGGATACCAGGCTTGTTGCTACAGCATCCTCGAAACTGACATACTTGCTTGACCAAGTTCAGCAGCATCACAAGGCCGAAAAGATCATTATCTTCTACGACAATAACAACTCTGCATACTGGATAGCCGAAGGCCTCGAAATTCTCGGTGTCGATTTCCGAATTTACGCCAACACATTAAAGCCAGTTCTTCGTGCAGAGTACCTCACCCTCTTCCGCGAATCCGACAGCGTCCGCGTCCTCCTCATGGACCTTCAGCAAGCTTCTCACGGTCTCCACATCGCGCACGCATCCCGGGTCTACATAGTGAACCCAATCTGGCAGCCCAACGTCGAAAGCCAAGCGATCAAACGAGCCCACCGCATCGGCCAAACCCGCCCCGTCTTCGTCGAGACCCTCGTCCTCCAGGACACGCTCGAAGACCGGATCCTCCAACGGCGAAAAGCCATGTCGGACAGCGAAATCCAGAGCGACCTCCTAGAGGATAGCACGATGAGCTCAATCATCCAGCACGAGCGATTCATCCCAATGCCCTGCTGCGAGGAGTCTACGTCTCTTGCCTTCCTCAAATATCCGACGACCTTCTTCGACCGACACCGTCTCCCAATTCCGGACAGCGCTGAATTGGACTCAAGATCTCCCACATCATTGCCACTAGTGATGCCTTCGACCCCGACGAAGCGCCGCCGCAGCGACGCAGCTTCGCCCGATAAATCCAGCCTGGAGCCAGATCTTCTCTCGCCGAAGAAGCGACGAACTCCGCCGCGGCTGCAGTTTCGCGACGCTAATGGCATTATCATGGAGTCGCCGAGGCGAAGCTTGTCTCCTACTTATCTTGGGAACTTGACTTTGATTGGAGTTGGTCGGAGTTAAATGACGGGCCTTTTCTTTCTTTTCTTGATGTCCATTGTTGAAACTATTATACCCTGATGCCCGTTGAATAATTGTATGTACACTTATCTGGTCTGGACTATTCTAGCTCCTAATTAAGCTTTGGCCATGTAGATCATCAGAAACGCGTAGGAAGCAGATCTCTCAACAGAAGAACAACGCCTGTAATTCATGATGAATTATATATATTCAGGGACACCGCTGTAGTAGCTTCAAGGTTGTAGAAGGCTAAGCACCCGGGGCTGCAACGACGCTTATAATAGATCATCCAGTCGTAGCTATTATACCGACCCAAAAGCAATCCTCCATTCAATATAAACGACAACGTACATGGTATATCAGTAAACCCCCCACGTCGGAGAACCCCGGGACCCAGTCTCGAGACGAGACGGGATAGTCTCAAAATTACCTAATCCGGTAATATAAATCCCCACCGTCCGGGCATTTAACCTTACAAGTTACACACACCATCCCTCCCACCGGCACCCTGTCAAGCCAATCCCCCATCCCGTTCCATCCATCCATCTATCCAACAACAGTCGACCACCCAAAAGATCAAATCAAATATCATAGCAGATAAGGAAAGGGGGTAAAGGGGAGAACTAGAGAAAAAAATGGGCAAAACCAGCATAATCGCCCTCTCCGGTCCCTCCTCCAGCGGGAAGACGACCCTCGCGCGCCTCCTCCAACGCATCTTCTCCAACCAACCACAGAAACAAGAAAACAGTGGTCATCAACTCTCAACATTCATAATCCACGAGGATGACTTCTACCATCCTGATGATAAGTAAGTTACTTCCCCCTACTAAAGCCACCAAACCCCAACTGCTTCCCCGCCGGCAACCCAAACTTGCCATTTTTATCTCCTTTCTTTTCTTTGATAAGATAAAAGAAGGAAGAAGGAAAGGAAGAAAGGGAGTTACTAAAAGGGAGAAAAAAAAAATTCATAATCTAGAATCCCCTACACGGTGACCAAATCCGGCGCCCCAATCCAAGACTGGGACTGCCTTGACGCACTGGACATCAAGTTCCTCTCTTCCTCTCTCCGCTACGTCCACGAGCACGGCCACCTTCCGCCGCGACTGCGGTCAAAGGAGGACCTGAATGATGTGTCTCCGGACTCCGGGGTTCCGGAGGAGTTGGTTGTGGAGCTGAGGGGAAAGGTCTCGGAACGACTCCGCGCAGCTATTGATGAAAGGGAAATGGAAAATAAAGGAGGGGAGAGGGAAGCCGGATGGACATTAGCGCTCCTGGAAGGATTCCTATTGTATGCGCCCCCAGCTACTGAGAAGGAGGGGCACGGACACGGGCTCCGGACTGTGCATGACCAGATCGACGTGCGGCTTTTTCTCCCTGCGCCGTACGATCTTGTCAAGGAGCGGAGGGAGAAGAGGAGCGGGTATGTTACTATTGGACCGGCACCGACCCCGGACATGCCGCAAAGATCGTCGTCTTCTTCGGCGTCGGTTCAGGAGGAGGGGGAGGAGGTGGATTTGCAGGGGGAAGATGATCGGCCGCCGCAGAATTTCTGGACAGATCCGCCCGGGTATGTGGACGATATTGTTTGGCCGCGATATGTGAGAGATCATGCGTGGTTGTTGCTTCCAGAAGATGATGAGGCCGGGCAGTTGGCGTCCGTTGATGATACGGATGAGCTGATCAGAAGGGTTGGACAAGGCGTGAAACTGAGGACTGATGCTGGGGTTACTGTTGCTCCGGGCCAGGGAACACTCCCAATGGCGGATTTGTTGAAATGGGCGGTTGGGGAGGTCTTGAAACTTTTGGAATATACTAGACGGGAATCTCGATGATTGGAGGCTATTGCTCTCCTAACTATACCATGATGAGAATCCTTGCCGGATTAATCAAATACTCATACAGTAGAAAGAAAAAAAAAATATCAGGGGACGTTATCTTGCTACTCGAGAGGTCCCATCCAACCAAGCCAGTAGTCAATCTTATCCCTGAACGAAGTAGAAGAGTCCGCGCTCTCCTCAACTCCTGGCCCTGCACCCATACTCTGCTCTTCAAGTTCTCCTTGGCTCTCGGACGTCCCGGGCTCCGAGTCCTCGTCCTCGTTTGGAACTCTGTACTTGTCCAAGATCTTCGTGGTGCTTAGACCCTCGGCAGAACTTTGGTCCTCGACACCACCCTGGCCGTGATGAACAGGTTCTCCTGGAGTTTCGGACCAAATCTGATCCGTCCGTTCCGTCAGTTGAAGGTGAGTGTGAGATCCCGAAAACGGAGACTGCCTGTAAGAATGAAGACTGGATCGAGCGGACACCATGTAACCAAAACCGAGAAAAGCAAGGCAAAGTACGCCTACGAGGACCTGCTTCATAAAATAGTTCGGGTTCCAGGTATAATAAATTACCTTCAGGTGAACCGATCGTTCAATGTGCGACAATTTTGGCCATTTCCACCCTAAAGCCGCCAACTTCTGAATTGGACGTCCTTTTATGCCGTTGGGATCTGGCTCGATGAAATCATTGGATTGAAGCGGATCAGCGTGGCTCTCGGATCCAGATTCAGAGCTCTGGTCTTCCAACGGGGAATCTTGGTGTTCGTCTAATACATCCAATAAAGAATATCGGAGACTGTCTCTGCTGCGCTCACGGGACCTTGAAAAAGTAGAGTATATGCGCGGAAGCCAGTATCCTGCCTCTCTGCCTAAACCACTCATTGTCCAAGCCACGCAGAGTTTCTCCAGGTCTGCCGGTGCGCAGGTAACTTGAATAGAAGAAACTCCAATCTCAGCGTATTCATTAGCCATAATATGAATCTTCTTTAAGCCACCTTTCTGTGAAGTAAGATCACAGCGATACACACCTTCCGGGCCACCATCAATGTAGAGAGTGATGCAACATTTATCGGTCCAGAAACAACGGTTGTGCAGCTTTATAGAGCACATTGCATGGTATCTGATCTCAAATTTTGGAGAGCCAGTTCGGCTATCACTAGCCACCGTCTTGAATGCGCTGTGCGCGACAACCTCCTGGTCAACAGTGTAATCACTAACCTCGCCGTAGAATTCCCTGTCGCACCTGCGCAGGGGAATTACGAGGTTGCCAGCATTAGCAAACTCGGCAATGAAGCAGTTTTCCACCATCTTTGCCCTCTTGGCACTTGTGGTTCGGATCTCAAGGCCATGGCGAGATGGCATAAGAAACAGGAAAAAGCCACTTTTTCCAACGCCTGTCCTCGGAAGGCCTGGTATTATAAGATCGCTCCAACCCTTTTCATTCGGGCCCTGGAGAAAGATCGAGGCCGTGATTGTGACTTTGAATGTGGCTGGCTGCACGTTTTCCGAATTTTCAAGAACTACGAGCCCTTCCACGAGTTTCACCTCTGGCTGATCGGAGAGCTCTGGTTCTTCAGGATCAGTACGTCTCTGGTAACCGTTGGATTCGACCAAGGCATGGGGCGCGTGGGCTGATGCTGCATTGTCTGCACTAGCAAGGGACTCAACGGTTTGGTCAGATATTATTCTCGGCTCCCTAGACGCATCAATAGTCGCCTGGCTGTTGGCGGGCTCATAGTGTGCCCAACGCCGTCTGATTATCTCAAGATCTGTCCTATCGACCAGGGCAGCGTTATTGCAGGAAGTGCGTCCAGCCATATTCTGCAATCCTACCACGGTCTCAACAGAGTCTGGCGATGAAAAAGTCTCAGAATGCTGAGGTGACACCGGTTTAGAAATCAGACTAGGCAGCAAAGAGTGGTTCTCGTTAGAACCGGTGAATTTTTGCAGCCTCTGACTTTGTGCAATAGCTGCATCTAGGGCTGAAGACTTATTTGCGCCCGTGGGAAAGTTCTCATTGGAAATGGCCAAGCCTGGGGTTCTGGTCAATTTTGGTTTGCTTGGGCTTATGGGACACACGATTGCTCGGGGGGTCATCCGTTCCCCAGGGAGTGTCGATCTGACAGGACTTGCGCGGCAGGGGCTGCAGTTGGGTATTTCCTGAAGAATACCGCGTGACTTATCACCCTGCTCAGATCCAGAATCCGTGAGGTCGGCATCTGTGGCGCTTCTCTTTCGCGGTCTCGGCGAGTTCTCAGGTTTTGGAAAGCTAACGCAGGGACTTGCAGAGTGACCTAGAGACACGGACTCTCTCAGAGCCTGTTCTGTATCGTCAGTTCTGCGTCCATGTTGGATGCTGTCATTCTCTCCAATCGGTTCGTCAATTTCTGAGATTGGAAGATCCTCTGAGACACCAACAACATCTGAAGTATTCTCCGCATCAGGTATCAAGCCTGCCCCATTATCTTCGTCGCGCACGAGCGGAGAAAAACCAAACAGAGGGCTCTGAGGGGTGTCCGCCTCATCTTGATCGTCTGAATGGTATAGGCCTTGCGTAGAGCGTTCTGAAAAGGCATCGTTAAAGAACACGTTGGCGTCTCGCGTATTCAGGAGCTGGAGCCGCGTATTGGGAACACATCTGACCTATACGAAGCCAACATAAGCATGGCACGCGTGGTCGCCGGACAGAGAAAACAAATGGCACTCACCTCGAGGGAGATTCTGAGATTGGCCTCTTCCTCATACTCTCCGCTCCACGTGCACCGGATCTCGAGGTCATCGAAGTCGGGCGAATCTAAGATGAAAGGCTGGCTGCGATTTCTCAGATAGGTGGCCATG
Organism: Aspergillus egyptiacus; assembly: GCA_025688805.1. Lineage (NCBI taxonomy): Eukaryota > Fungi > Ascomycota > Eurotiomycetes > Eurotiales > Aspergillaceae > Aspergillus > Aspergillus egyptiacus. The sequence continues at coordinate 10,701 of MU628815.1, forward strand.
CTGTGAGTCGAGTTCCAGAGAGATGAGGTGGTGTGGCTCGGTAGCCTGTAAAGAAAGATGAATCTCCAGCAGGAAGTAAAGAAAAGAGATGCAAATTTAGGCGCAAAGAAGATTGTGTTTGGATGAGGCGACTGTAATCAGGGGGCCAACTGTAAGGTTACTTTGAAGAAATGCAGGCTCACATTGTCTGATTTTTATTCACTCAAAAGGAAAGAACACTTACCTACCTTACACAGCAACCACTGCAACTGAGCCCGGGCCAAGTTCCCTTAAACTGCCTTCGCAAATCCCAGCTCCACCAAGACCTGAGGCAGAAAGACACCGTGGATAGCTTACGGGAAACTGTGTCTCATCCATGGCCTATCAGCAAAGCAAACCAGTCCATTGCCTGTCTAGCAGCAAATCACACTGTCGCAATAGAAATATATACAACGAATTGAACGGTTACCTTTTCCCCCTAACCCATGATGAATGAGAAGCAAAACCGAGGTAGAAACACAGCCATCCAGTCCTGCTAATCGCACGGTTCCCTTTTGATATCCGTTGGCGCCGTGTATCCCATAAAGCATCCGGTCTGTACCCGTAAAAGCAGACACCCATGACACCCAGCCCACAGTCTATCCAAAGCACACGAAACGAGGTAAAACGAAACGTAGTGTAGCACAGAAAAAAATATAAGGAAACATTGATGGCATAAATAAGAAGGTGGGAGAAGAAATGTTTCAAAGCTGTTTCACCGAGGTGTGCCATTCGCTGAACTTGGGTGGTCAAATCCACCCTGACCTGGCGCGACACCGTATCGATCAGCTTCACTTGCTCCGAGAGACTGGGAAGGCAGGATAGGAGTCGGCTCCGGGGGTGACTGCTCAAAATATGCTCGCGCCGCGCTGCCGTTCGTCCCCTGGGGATAATTGCGATTTTGTTGCAAAGGTGGAAGAACTGTAGAACTCCCGGAATACTGTGGTCTAGGGTAACCCTGTTGCATCATGGCACGAGTCGGATCTGGAGTCTGTTCATAGACATGCAATCAATCAGCTTCTTGCACCAAGCAAACGACCCAAAGGAATTCATACAGGTGTGCCCGGTTGGTTTACCATGCCTAAAGACTGCATAGTTGCCTGTTGACTAGACCGGCTCTGAGCTGCGGGATCTTGCAGCTGCGAGACCTGAGTAGACGGTGGGAGTCCATATTGAATCTAATTAGATTAAGTAAGTAACTGTCTCTCATCCAGGGACCTGGAGTCGTCGTCGCCAGTCGGGCCGTAGGAAACCTGGTCTGCGGGGGTCCACGAGTTTTGAGGGTGACGAACAGTATAGTCTGGTACCCCAGGATGTCCAGTAGGGTATCCCTGCATCATTGGGGTTGGGTAGCCTGCCGGCTGGCCGTACATTGCTGCGGCTTGGGGGTATGCCTCCATCTGGCGCATCCGTCCTTCGGTGTCATAAAGTCCTCTGGTGTTAAAGTCGGCTGACGTCCGCTGGCGCTTAACAGGGTTGTAATAGCCATACTCTCTGCCTGTGGCTTGGTACGTAGGGTAGTTACTCGCAGGCATTTGCAGAGTCGAACGATCAGGAGAGCGAGGAAGAGCCTGAGGGAACTCTTCTGGCCGCGGTGCTTGTCGCTTGCTGCTTGTCCTTTGGTCAGCTACAGGAGCCGTCCTGGAAAAACCCAAATGTCAGTCATTGCGCGCTTACATTAGTGTCCGTGGCTCCTTTCGGATCCTGAGTTTCACACCCTGGTCTGCAAAGGATCTAGAAAGAAAGGTGGATTCGGCCATTCCAGGGAAACTCTTCGGCGGGGAGACTTGAGAGTGTCAGCAAGCGAAGCACCCAAGGGCTGCAACCGTTGGGGCAAAACAACTCACCAGTGAATCGTTCCGATAAAACCGACTTCAAGCAAACGACTTCATGCCTAATGACGCGTGTCAGTGCCAGTTCTTTATTCTCGGTTTGCCCAGCGAAGCCTCCCTACCTCCGCATCTCGAAGAGAGTGAACTTCAAGCGAAAGTCACCTTCAATCTTGATGGACAAATCACCCCATACGAAGAACCCGCCATCTAGAGCAACAGAGTCAGCTCACAGTCAATCTCCCACTGTGAAATAGCTAATTACCTGTGTTGTCCACATCTTTCAATCGGTGCAGCGATGAAACCAAGGTCCCAGTCAAAGCAGTAGACGGCGAAACTGGAGCTGGGGCGTCATCCTGAGCATCGTAAAGACTGCAGCACATGAAGAAATATGGACTTTGTAGGTAATGCCTGGCGTTACTCGTCAATTAGCGAACGGATTCTGGCGAGAAAGCGATCACGATCTTTCCACGTACTGAGCAAGATAGGTTCCTTCTTCCCTCACCCTAATTTGCACAATCGGCGGCGGGTCAACGGGTTTGCGCTCTGCGACGGCAATAGGGCCCAACATCAGCTCTCGCTTTTCTTTTTGGGAGGCACGCCTGGCTGGCAAAGCGTTCACATACCTTTCTCCTTCCCGCCGGCCACCCGCGCCCGACTGGGATGTTGACGGACGATCAAGTCAAAATCATCACTGCAACACAATCTGTTGTCAGCGGGTTTGCGCCGAAAACCAGAGTAAGGGACGAGCTCGGCTCAACCCTCCGATTGAAGCTAAAAACGAACCTCTGAGAAGGGCGGGGAAGGGAGGGATCAGGATAGTTCGCCGCACTCATCAAGGCGAGATCTGTGACAGATGATTTTCGAGAGAGCCAAAGAGTCTAAATAGCGGGAGATCCGTCGAGAAGAGAACCGTGAACCTGAACCGAGTTGAACCGGGGCTCCTTGTGGAAAGGTAGGGAGGTAGTGGGAAGTAAGAAGAAGACAAAGATAGGCGAGAGCGTCGGACGAGGATGGATAGAAACGAATCTCTGGGACGGGTACCAAATAGAATGTCGTCGCTGAGCTCCAGGCCGGGCCGAATGATACTGTAGTGGGGAGGGAAATTTGGAGGGGACAATTAACGATGGGCACGGTAGTAGGTATGATTGACGGAGACCGAGTCGAAGCTCAGCGGAACTGAACTGCTCTGGTGGAGCAATAGTTAAAAAATGTCGGAGTGTAACCCCCAGGACAAGCGAAGTTTGGAGGGTTGATGTACCGCAATCGGCGCAGAACAGTTGATGATGGTGGTTTGAAGTTGCCGTCAGAAACGCAAGCGGCAATCGCGAGCAGCCGAAGACTGATTAGAGTCGCAAAAGCCCAGGCACTCAACAACCTTCCTTACTGAGCACCAGCACCCAGCACCGGTTCCAGACAAACCTTAAGACCCCCAAAGAGTAGGCGGACGAATTTCGAGGTGAACCACCAATTTTCAACCTTTCTTTTAAAAGTGCTCTTTGCTTTCTTCCCCCTTCTGTCTTAAATAACCCTGCTCTCTTAGAACAAAGTAACTTTTCCTTTGTTTCTTTGGCTTGGTCCTTTTTTTTTT
>MU628816.1:0-14122 GCA_025688805.1 Aspergillus egyptiacus
ATAGTATTTAATTATTCTGTTAAAATACAGGCGGTAGAGGGACTTAGACAGATATTTTAGTTTTTGCGGATTTGCATTAACAGGCTTCCGTAAGATCCAACCACGGAAAAGCGCGGGGATTGCGCTCCGGAGCGGATGTTGGACGGCGGAAGAGATTCCGCAGCCTCAATCACCTCAGTAAGGGCACGCACGGTCGACAGCTTTAAGGTTAATGTACTGGTAAACCTGACAGGAGAGAGCTCAAACGTGATAACTATAAGTAGATCCATTCTAAGGCGATCTTCCAATAAGAGCATGTCGCAGATCGGTATCAGATAGTCAAAGCCTCTTTATGCTCGAGACATCATAGCCTACGCTGACTTTGCCTGTCAAGAGACCTGTCTATATGGACCTGTTTCCTACAAAAATAATTATAGAGCCTATGTTGGTAGTATGCATTTTCACATTGAGGATGTCTGCAGGCAACATGACCTTAGTTCTAACCTCTGCTTTAATACCAGTCGAGGTCAGCAACAATGCTTTCCCGAATCGAATTCCAGAGTATCTAAGCCTGCTTGGTTACCTGAGCAAGTCTATATTTGCATGAAGCTTCCCCTTCATGAGTATCGAGTAGCAAATACCCTGCTCGTCCTGTCTAGTAAAGGAAGACCATCTAAGAAAAAAGCTCCAGCTCAGAAAAGTGAAAAGGCAATAACTAAGCCTTCTTTGAACCTGCCTGACAAGTGTGCTATACCTTACTGTATGCTAATCACAGTCCATATAGTCCGAGTCCTTTGGTGAAGGGACAATTCACGCAAAGCTCCCAACAAAGCCCTGCCAGCTTGGAAAAGTGAATGATCAAGCATCCAACACTTCACCAAACATGTCTGAGAATTTCTTTTATCCTTCACTCCATAATTCACCCAGCCCTGCCATCCAAATCCCAAGACTTAAAGATCCTCTCCTCCTCCTCCCTCAACCTCTTTCTCTATTCTCCCCACCCATCCACCATACACACATCCGAACTCTGACTTCCTCTGCTCTGCGCCAAAACCCACCCTTCAATATGCGCCACCTCACTGAGGTCCTCACTGCCTTGATGGCACTCTTCGCCTTCTTGGCCTACGCCGTACGTCCCCTCCAAACCCATTAACCTCTCCACCTACCTACCTACAACTTAAGTGCTACCTAAGTACCCCTACTAACCAACACCCAGCACCCAACCACTGTTTCCAACGACATCGACTCCCTCGAGGTCACCACCACCAACGACGACCCCGACGTCGCAATCTGGGAAGTCCGTCCCTCCCCCGACGCAGCCCCCCTCACCCTCAACGGCACCATCGACGACGTCCACGACCAGCTCCGCGCCATCAACCCCAACTACGACGAAGACTGGAAGGACCACCCCGTCGGCTCTGGCATTGTCCGCCGCTACCTTGACATCCGCTGCGAAGGCTATCTCGATGCGGTGCCCGACCGTATCAGAGAGGGCATCGAGTATCTCCGCAAGGTCAAAGGACGTCCGAGCCTGCCTCCGCACACGTGCGGGAGAGTTAGCTGCTCGTGGCGCTCGGCGATCAGGTGGTGCAATGATGTGAGTTTATTTCTCCCCTCCTCTTTTTATTTACCACGGGGTATGTGGGCTAATTCGATTGATTTCTTGTCTAGAATGACCACGAGAAGGTCCTCCCCTCGTACCATAACATTGCGGACTCGGCCCAGGTTATCGTGGATAGATGTTCTCACTCAGTTCACGGTATAAAGGGGGTTAGGGGCTGGGAGGGTCATTTCGATGGCTGGAGGGGTATCGTTGATTGGGCTTCTTGCTAGTACCTTAACTAGTACTCCCTACTGTCGTCCATACCCCCAGGGTCATTTGTTTCAACGGGCAGGGCAGGGCAGGGCATCTTCTGGATGGTTTTCAGCCTTTTCAACTCCCGGGGAAAAAGGACTTTTGTGTTTCCATTCAGTTACAAGGTTTTTTTTTATCTAGGTGAGGTGATGTCCGGTTTTCTCGGGAAGTACACGGATCCCTTGAGAATCAGAACTGGATCTTATTACATATCACCATGTCACAGAATTCAGTGTTTTTAGTTTACCTACGGTTGCAGTTGGGCAATCGGCAAATAAATCCACTTGAATGAAGTGCCTGTCCTTTTTATTGCTTCCTACTGCTTTGTAGAACCGAGTCCAGAAGTCCAAGAGATGGACAATACAATGGTGGCGCTCTGGATGCCAAACCTTAATCGAGTCTATACCCTGATAATAAAATGCTGGACTCAATCACTCCGTGTTGCGCGGATCTCGCCTATAGGTAAGGTAATTCCAACAAACCTGGATTTGGCCTTTCTGGTTTCTTCAATAATGCCTAGCACTGTTGTAATAGATGGCTTCTCACACAGAAATGAACTTGAGCACTCCCACAGTGCCACAGGCATTTCTTCAGCGCATTCTGGGCGCATACAACGGTTGAAATCACCCCGAAGTCTGCTCGCGTCAGAGTACTGACAACTCCAGCATTTGTAGATGATGCTCTGGTATTTGAGACCAGCAATCTTTGGAAATATCCGTGCCGCATAAAGCCTTTCTACCTCGTCAGCATCTTCGATCTCGTTGTATGGACGAGTCCCTGTGGAGATCTCATAGATCAAGCAGCCCAGTGCAAAGAAGTCGGTCTTGAAAGCCCGCGGGGACAAGAGACAGTAGACACGAGCATCTGTTCAGTAGGTAGTATAGAGTCTATCAAACCACTTGCGAGTTACTATACCTCACTATCTTATTCAAGCCTTCTATAAATGATACCCGCAATTGAGGAACGGACGGGTGATAACCCTATCTCGCCTCCGAACACTCACTGGGCATTTTGTCCACGCACCTCGGAGACAACCTTGGGGCCTTTGGTCGGCTCTCGACGGAATCAATGCATCCTTAGAATTCCATGGTCAGACCTTCCGGCAAGCTATCGGCAGGATATTACCCAGGTATTAGTATTAGTATACTTAACTTACTCCGCACCCTCATACACTTCCTACTATAGTAACTCTATCTCATACATAGCTTGGAAGCATCCCATCCACCTCACCAATTCAGACCTCAAGATCTCCACCTCAACTGAACCACAACACCATGACCACCAACACAGATCCCAACAACAACAATAACAACCCCCAAATAACCCTCCACACCTACTTCCGCTCCTCCTGCTCCGCCCGGCTGCGCATCGCCCTCGCCCTAAAATCCCTCCCCTACACCTCCATCCCCATCAACCTCCTCAAAGACGAGCAATCCTCCGCCGCAAACGCCATCAACCCTTCGTCCACCGTCCCAACCCTCACCCTCACCTGGTACGACGGGAGCAAAGAACCAAGGACAGTCACAATCACCCAATCCCTCGCCGCCCTCGAATACCTCGACGAAGCATTCCCATCCACCTACCCTTTACTCCCGCCAAAGGAAAACGACCCGGAGCGTCGCGCACTCATCCGCACCCTCGCCAACATAGTCGCCTGCGACATCCAACCCGTCACGAACCTGCGGATCCTCAAGCGCGTCGCGCCCTTCGGGGTCGACCGGGCCGACTGGAGTAAGTCTCTCATTGAGGAAGGGTTGCGGGCGTATGAATCCATCATTGCTCGCACGGCGGGGCGGTTCAGTGTGGGCGATGAGGTGAGCATGGCGGATGTTTGTCTGATTCCGGCTATCTGGGGCGCGGAGAGGGTCGGTGTTGAGCTGGGCGAGAGGTTTCCGACTGTTAAGAGGGTTGCGGAGGCGTTGGAGGGCGTCCCGGCCGTGAGGGAGGGGCATTGGAGGGGGCAGGAGGATACGCCGGGAGAGTTTAGGTTTTGATCGGATTATTATTATTTATCATTATTATTGTTATTATGATTATGATGATTCGGCAGGTTTATTAGTCAGGTTCTAGTGTGTCTCTCTCCAGAGATTCTCCGTGGATGAATGTGTTGGAGTTACTGAGATCAAGTAAATGAGATACGATTGTTTTTATCCAGGTTGGCCAAAGTAATGAAGGATATCATCTCAGCTGTTTTCCATTCATTACCTAAATCAAGGAAACTCAAGCTTAACCGCAGGCAGGATCGTGCCCACGCAGTCACCAAACCCAACATAGTTCCCCTCCGTCCCAGCCATACCACGCAACACCACAGTATCCCCGTCCTCCAAAAACAACCGCTCAGATCCATCAGCCAGCTTGATGGGGTTCTTCCCGTTCGTCTGCTCCAGAAGACTCCCCTCTGAATTTCCCTCCGTTCCGGAGATCGTACCGCTTCCCAGCAGGTCACCCGTGTTCAAGTTGCAGCCCGTGATGGTGTGGTGGGCCAACATCTGCGGGAACGAGTAGAGGAGGTTCTTTGCGTTACTCCTCGAAATCAGAGTAGGCTTGCCGCCTGCATTGGTGAGTTCCACCTCCAGCGGGATGTCGAAGGCGTTATCTGCCCGCTTCTCACGCAGATACGGCAGGAGGGAGTCCCTGTCTCCTGGCTCAATGCCTACGGTGCGGAAAGGTTCGAGGGCGTCAATCAGGACGACCCAAGGGGTGATGGTGGTGCCAAAGTTCTTTGCATTAAAGGGGCCGAGAGGGACGTATTCCCACGCCTGGATGTCACGCGCCGACCAGTCGTTCATGAGAACCACGCCGAAGACATGGTCTTCCGCTTGGCTGATGGGAACGGGCTTGCCGAGCTCGTTGGGCTTGGAGACGAAGAAGGCCAGTTCGAGCTCGATGTCCAGTTTCCGGCAGGTGGTGAATTCGGGGACTTTAGGGTTTGCGGTCGGGTTGGTTAGGATTTGCCCGTTTGGACGGTGGAGCGGGGTGCCAGAGGGGACGACAGACGAGGCGCGGCCGTGGTAAGCGACCGGAAGATGCTTGTAGTTCGGCTGCAGGGCGTTCTCTGGGCCACGGAAAAGAACACCGACGTTATATGCGTGGTTCAAGCCAGCGTAGAAATCGGTGTAGTCGCCGATCTGCATGGGGAGGTGGTTGGTCACCTCGGACAGCGGCAGGAGGGCTTCCTGCTGCAGCGAGGCATTGTCCTTGAGGACGTGCGGGTACGGCGTGTCTGTGCTGAAGACTTTCTGAATATATTCGCGGACTTGTCGGTGTACTGGCCGGCCCAGACCTGCAAATGCGTTCAGCGTGGGCTGACTGAAGACGTGGAGATGGGGCTGGATGGTGGGGAGCTGCGAGAAGCCCCCGGCTGAGGCGAATGTGCTCAGATTCAGCGCATAGTCTCCGATTGCAACGGCGGCGACCTTGGATGTGACCTTAGGCGAGGTAATGATGCCAAAGGGAATGTTTGCCAGCGAAAAGGGCGAGTTCTTAGGGATCTGAAGCCAAGAGGCCATTGTGACGGAACCGCGGCAATACAGTAGGGGAGGAGAAAGGAGACAATAGAGAGGAGAGTCGTATGACAAGAGGACAGCAGCTATTAAACCGTCTCGAAGAAAAGAACTGAACAGGGTGAAGAAGACAAGTACCTAGGAAGATTTCCGTGGAGTAAATGCGACCACCAGACAGCGGAAACATACCGCACCGCTTATTCCCGGCTGTTGTCCATCCCCGCCGTGGGAACTGTTCCGCTGTTTTCCCCCTCATCCTGATCTCCTCGACGTGGTTATCCTGGTTATTACTCAGGGATCTTCCGGTATTGTTGCTGGTGGGCTGATATCGGCCGACTTTTATTCCTCGGTTGCGTCCTGGTATATAGACGGTCTCTTTCCGACAGCCGCCAGAAAATCGCGACAAACACCAAGTAACAAAGATGCCGGTCACCGAGTTCTCCTTCAAGGATCCATACTCCTACCAAAATGGCTTTGATTCTTACCACGAGTAAGCTACTTCGAAATTTTGAGAATGAATAATTGCTGAACTGCGCAGAACCGAAGCCATCGAGGGGGCGCTGCCCATAGGACAGAACTCCCCCCAGAAAGCCCCCTACGGCCTCTACGCAGAAAAGCTCTCCGGAACAGCATTCACAGCCCCGCGACATGAGAACAGACAGACCTGGGTTTATCGCATCCTCCCCGCCGCCGCACACGAGAACTTTGTCGAAGAGGACGCAGATTCATACCACCTACGCCTGACAACAGAGGCGCACAAGCTCCACCACATCCCCAACCAACTCCGCTGGAACCCGTTCGACCTGGACAAGACTGTCGACTGGGTACACGGGCTGCATCTTGTCGCTGGCGCAGGCGACCCAACCTTGAAGCACGGCCTAGGAATCCTGCTGTACGCAGCCGGCAAGGACATGGGCAAGGAGGCATTTTACTCGGCGGACGGGGACTTCCTAATCGTCCCGCAACACGGTGTACTGGACATCCAAACCGAGCTTGGCCGGCTACTCGTCCGTCCGAATGAAATCTGCGTGATCCCTCGCGGTGTGCGGTACCGCGTCACCCTCCCCGACGGGCCCGTGAGGGGCTACATCTGCGAGCTCTACCAGGGCCACTTCCAGCTCCCCGAGCTCGGACCCATTGGCTCCAACGGCCTCGCCAACGCCCGCGACTTCCAAGCGCCCGTCGCCGCCTTCGACGACGAGGAGCAACCGTCCGAGTACCGTCTCTACAGCAAGTTCAACAACCACCTCTTCTCCGCCCGTCAGGACCACACCCCCTTCGACATCGTCGCCTGGCACGGCAACTACTACCCGTACAAGTACGACCTCGGCCGCTTCAACACCATCGGCTCCGTCTCCTTCGACCACCCGGACCCGTCAATCTACACCGTTCTCACGGGGCCGTCCGACCACGTAGGAACCGCCATCGCGGACTTTGTCATCTTCCCGCCGCGCTGGCTGGTCGCAGAGAAAACGTTCCGGCCGCCGTGGTACCACCGCAACACGATGTCCGAGTTCATGGGCCTGATTTGCGGCAACTATGATGCGAAAACCGGCGGCGGGTTCCAGCCTGCTGGGGCGAGTCTGCATAATATCATGAGTGCGCATGGGCCGGACTCGGATGCGTTCGAGGGGGCTAGTAATGCGGAATTGAAGCCGGCCAAGGTCGGCGAGGGGAGTATGGCGTTTATGTTTGAGAGGTGAGTTTATACTCAGCTACTTCCCTGGGTTATAGATGCGAAACAGAGAGGTGCTAACACAGTGTATACAGTTCACTCATGGTTGGAGTGTCGGAGTGGGGATTGAAGACTTGCCAGAAGGTGCAGGAGGAGTATAATGAGCATAGCTGGAAGCCGCTGAAGAGGCACTTTAAGAACCCGAACAAGGCATAACAGTTTATTTGATTTGGAGTTCTTAGCTATATACCGAGTAGTTTAAACTGAATTGTTATCAGCCACCTGTACCTGCGTATCTGACCTCGGTTGGAAGAGGAACTAGAAACTACATTAAATCATAGCGCCACCAACTTGTCTATGTAAATTCTCCTAATTACTATACCAATATCAATCACCAAACTCCAGCACCAGCCCAACCAATCCCTCGCAACTATAAGGCAGCAAATCAACCAGCCAATTCCTTCCCCCCCTCAACCTCCTTCCTCAACGCCTCCTTCACAATCGCCCCACACATCTTCGCATACGGATTCGTCTGCACCGCCATCTGCTGCGCAATGCGATTCCCATACCGCCCTCCAAAGAAAAAGTCCCGACTCGCCATTTCCTCCAGCCCCTCGGGTCCTCCTCCTACCTCCTTCAGATTCGCCGGCACGCCCTCGCCATTAGGCTTGCTCTTGAGATACCGCGAGACCCTGAGGAGGAGGTATGCGCGGTGCGTGTGCGCGTCTGCCAGGAGACGGGCCTGGAGCGGCGAGACAGGGGAAGCGGGGGACGGGGGCTTGGAGAGGGAAATGGCTTTTCCAAGGTCGGAGAGAAGAGTAGAGAGGAGAGGGGTGTTTTGCTCGGTGAAGATGGTTGTTGGTTCTTTGCCTTCCTGTTGCTCTTGTCCTTCGCGGGATATGGCTGATTCGGAGGTGGGGGATGTCTCGAGGAGGATGCGCAGTGCCTGTGCGCGGTTTGCGTAGGCGGAGGGGTATGATGGGTGGCTTTTGACCAGGGCGTCGAGGGCTTCGATTGCGTCTTGGATGGTTTGTATGCTTGGGTTTGGTGTTGAGGATAAGGTGGAGATTATTTCGCGCTCGCGGGACTGTAGGTATTCGTGCTCCTGGGCGGAGATGTTGAGGGAACTTGGGAGCGGAGGGAGACTTGGGTCGATGGTGATGGCGGAGGAGGGGGAGGATTCGGCGTCGAAGAGGGCTTGTAGGACGGCCGAGTCGTTGGTGGTGAGGGTTGGTTTGGAGGGGGAGAGGCTTGTTGCGGTGGACATGTTGCTACCGATGACTTGGCTTATGGAGAGAGTAAAATGGGCAGAAGAGATAGAGGTTGGGGAAGAAGGGAATGGAGTATTTCGTGAAGCTATAGTAGGTAGTTTATGGTTTATTGAGCGGATATTTGGCGGCCAGAGCCGGCTGTCGCTCCAGCATCCGCCATCAGCCGCCCCAGATATCCGTTTCCAACCGTCTCCATCCTCCGGGTGTTATGACTCTGGGTCAGCTATCACCACGGCTCGCCAGATGACGATGAATAATGGCTGGAGCTGATATGTCAGAGGGCGGAGTATCACGGCGTCTCTTTCATGCCCCGATTTACCGCGCTTGGAGGTTTATAACTGTGCCATCTCCTCCATACTTAGACTCCAGAGCATCAATATCACCACCCACTCCTCAAACATCACCCACTCTTACACCTAGCTACATATAATACTATATACGTATAACTCAAAAATGGCCCCCTCAGCCATTTCCACTACCACCACTACCTCCCCATCCACCCTCCCCTCCTCCATCGCCAGCTACCGCGGCTACGACCACGTCCACTGGTACGTCGGCAATGCCAAACAAGCCGCCTCCTACTACATCACCCGCTTGGGCTTCCAGCGCATCGCCTACAAGGGACTCGAAACCAACTCGCGAGCCGTCTGCTCCCACGTCGTCCGCAACGGCACCATCACCTTCGTCCTGACCTCGCCTCTCCGCTCCCTCGACCAGATCGACCGCTTCTCGGAAGACGAGCAGGACCTCCTGCGCGACATCCACCACCACCTCGAGCAGCACGGCGACGGCGTCAAGGACGTTGCGTTCGAGGTGGACGACGTGGAGGCTGTGTTCAACGCGGCGGTTGCTAATGGGGCCAAGGCCGTATCAGGCCCCAGGACGGTCGAGGATCAGGACGGGAGGGTTGTGATGGCGACGATCCAGACGTATGGGCAGACGACGCATACGCTTGTCGAGCGGCGCGCATACAGGGGGTCGTTTTTGCCCGGGTATCGGGATGATTCTGGCGTTGAGGATCCGGTTTCGGCGTTGTTGCCCGGTGTGCGTTTGAATCGCATTGATCATTGTGTTGGGAATCAGGACTGGAATGAGATGGACAAGATTTGCGAATAGTATGCACACCTCCTTCCCCTTTCCCGGTTATTTCTCTCTACGAGAGGTGAAGAATACGAATACTGACGCGAGAGCAAAAAAGCTACGAAAAAGCCCTCGGATTCCACCGCTTCTGGTCTGTGGATGATAAGGATATCTGCACGTACGTACCTACTTACCAGTCTATCGAAGGTTTATATCTAGCTAGGTCCATGCTAACGACAACCAGAGAATTCTCCGCATTGAAGAGCATCGTCATGGCCTCGCCCAACGAAGTCGTCAAAATGCCCATGAACGAGCCCGCAAAGGGCAAGAAGCAATCCCAGATCGAAGAGTACGTCGACTTCTACAACGGCGCCGGCGTGCAGCACATCGCCCTGCTTACGGACGACATCATCCGCGACATCACGAACCTCAAGGCCCGCGGGGTCGAATTCATCAAGGTCCCGGATACGTACTACGAGGATATCAGGATCCGGTTGAAGAAGGCGGGACTGAAGCTGCAGGAGGATTTTGAAACGATTCGTGCGTTGGACATCTTGATTGATTTCGACGAGAATGGCTATCTTTTGCAGTTGTTTACTAAGGTATGGCCTCTCGTGTTCTCGGGCGATTTCGCTGGGTAAAGCTAACTTCGTGTAGCATCTTATGGACCGCCCAACGGTGTTTATTGAGATCATCCAGCGCCATAACTTTGAAGGGTTTGGGGCTGGGAATTTCAAGTCGTTGTTTGAGGCGATTGAGCGGGAGCAAGCTTTGAGGGGGAATCTTGTTTGAATTACTACTCTACTAACCTTTATATTTAGTCTGTGTATGTGCATGAGCGTGTTTAGGTTTAATTTGGATACTCATTAATAATTTTGACGCTTCAGTCATGGTATTATTCCTTTTCCTACTCCCCAATAATTCTCGTTATATGGACAGGAGATGTGAATGCTGTTAACTATCGGCTTGATATGATAGGCTTTGACTGCTATCATAAACTCTATAGCATTAAGACTAATCTATAAATTCCTGGAGATCCCACTGGTTCAGCCAGTCCTTCTGAACTAATGGCAGGGTGTAGTGGACTAGCCATGTAGCTACAGTACAATAAGTATCCCAGATAATAGCAAGTTTCGGAACACTACAGCCATTTATAACGCAGACCCGGTCACCCTTTTTGGCCCCCCGCGGGACCAACAAAAGAGATCCATCGTCGCTGAGGAACGCAAGCCTCCGTGACCAGATAGTCCTCTGGACCCTCTCGAGATACCTCCGGACGTGATCTTGCAGACTATCGCGGGCCAGGATCTCCGTCACATTCAAGTCGCCCAGCTGAGGCCGGTATTCAAAGGCCTTCTGACAGGCTCTCTTCCAGAGATTTCCAGGCCGCTCGCCCTTTTCATTCCGGTCGCTGACTAGTGTCTTCCAGAATGGCTCTGGAGGTGGGAGGGAGGGGTTGGTCCACTGCACGGCTTCAACCCACTCCCCCGGGATGACGCCGGAAAGGGCGGGTGACATCTTCGTGCTGATTGTGCCTAGCACAAACCCGATCACAGTCAGACGCCGATGGCCAGTGTCGGTCTCATCAAACCGCCATAACGCTGCCGCGCTCTTCGACGCCCTATAAAAGATTGGACCGGGACCCGCGCCACCCACTAATGGATCCGCGTTGATCCGGGTATAGATGCCGTTTTTGGCCAGACCGAAGGCGTTCTTGGACGTCGTGGGGATCCATGACGGTAGTGATGGGTCGGCGGGTGCCCAGGGGCGGCAGATCATGTCAAGCGAGTTCGAGGCTTTGAACGTAAAATTGAGGACGTCGACGCAGATTTCGTACAGTGATTTCGTGTAGTCAACTGGGATGCGATGATCCCTGTAACTTCTGCACCAACGCTTCAAAGCCTTGGTTGCCATATCATCTGCCCGAGACGATGAGACGGAATCAGACGTGTCCTCTGAGCGGGGAATATTGAGACCCGGACTTTGAAGAGGGCGGGATAATAATGATTGAAGAACGCCTTCATTGCTGAGGTGGTCAATAGACGTTCCTCCCCCAGTGAGTCCAAGAGGGGAGGCCAACATTTGATGGTCTGCTTGCAGGGGCTCAGCAACTTCAAGTACGATAGAAGGTGCTTCGCTGTCATTTAAAGAAGCAGATATAAACAAATCCGTTGAAGGCTCATCCGCTCTTAGTCGTGCGACACGGCCATTGTGAGGACCAGTGTCCGAAAGGGCTCGCTTCCTGCCCGCCAAAGCAGCCCCTAAATTCCCATTTCCAGTTCGAGATTCAGTGGCAGCTGAGTGTGGATGCAGTTGGCTTGTTGGCTTGGTGACCGGAGATGAAGACTCATAGGAATTTTGGCTCGACACGAGTGGACTTCGAGACGCATCGTCCCCCCTACCAAATGTACCTTCTGCTTTGTCGGAGAGCTTGAAACCCGGTCGTGCATCTCTCGCAATTGATAGAATCGCGTACACCGCGTCCCGCGGGTCTGAGGTTTCAAAGATATGCAGAGCACACATCAGCTCCTCTAAGGAAAGCCGTCTGTCTAAACTACCGCCGTCGTGAGATTTGATAAAGATGGAATGGGCTATATTGACCAGCCGGGCCGCGGCGGACTCCCCGAGGTCCCCGAAGTAGTTCGAGTCATTCTTGAATTCCTTGGAATTACGGCATGCTTGCTGGATTCTCGTCTGTCCATGCAGGAAGAGCGAAACGGCGTCGGCGAATTCATCCCAGGGCACTGATTCCGGGCCGCAGTGGACTGTGGCAGATTTGGCGAGCGCAATCTCCTGGATAATCCAGCGTCGGCTGAACCAGGGTCTCCTCATGAGTCTGGATAGGGCGGCCCATTCCCCTGCAAGCCGCTCATCTTCCATCAGGCTATCAATATCATCTTGTTGGAGTTGATACCGAATGAAGTTCATCGCTCTGGTACTCTCTTTATCCGCCTTACCAAGCCACACACACACTCGTCTAGAATTACTATAGATCTTCGCCATCTCTTTCACCTGGCCGCTCTTTTCGGTTTCATCTTCTTGATTAATGCACAGGGCATCAACCCAGAGAGAGCGCGGCTTGTGAGGGTCTCGCAGCTGAAGTAAGGCTGCTTTAAGGTTCGGGAAAACGTGGACTGTATGGGGGCAATTGTTATGGATGATCGTGAGAGTGTGGTAAGGCTCGAAAGATCCCCACGAGTATGACAAAGCATCGTACGGTTCTGGGTCGGGTGCTTCTGTAGCTGGAGGATAGTCTCCTTGTCGGAGAGGACGGTAAAGAGTCCGCACCTGCAAGGTGCAATGTAACTCCTCGTTACCCTGACCCTCATGGACAGTCAGAAGGCGAAATTGGCCCCGTATCAACTCGGAATAGAACCCATTGGACGAAACCTCCATTTGGTTGAGGCCTTTGGCGGTGGTGATTCAGTGGGATTCGGAGACGCCGCTGGGAAGAGGAAAGAGGAACGGGACAGCCTTGTCTAGAGTCTCTGCGGACGTGTCTTTTCGGGGCTGTGCTGAAACTATATAAGCCTTGCTTCGGCCTTTGAGCTGCCGTCCAGAATATTGAATGATTAGTAGCAACCACAGTTCAAGACTTCGTCTCTCATATAGAGCGTTCATAGCTGGAAACGGTCATACCTAGAAATCTGCCGGCGACACCTCAACGACCGACAAATATGGCCAATTTCCTGCCTGACGTCTCTCTAGATGCAGCCGGGCTGGTGACTATCGCCGAAATCTCTGCAATAGCCCGGCGCACCACATTAATGGGCACGTCCATTCTTTCCGATATCTTCGTTCTCTGTCCAGGTCTGCATCGCCAACAATCCGCTCCAGAACTCAGCAGGGGGGAATTTCCCGCGGTGGCCGCCATGACAACGGGCTACATCTTCCGGGTGGAAAATGCCGCGACGGTGTGCTTCTTGCAGCGAGTCGGCAAAACAGGGCATCTGACAACGCTGCAAGTTTACCGCTCGCGTACCACTGAAAAACCAGACAAAGGCCGCAAGTCGTCAGCGTGGAAGCGGTGGATCTGTGTCCTCCCGGGCATGACCCCTGCTCCTGGATCGTGCGAAGACCCGATCGCTTTGGTCTCTTACCTCTGCGCCGTGTGTGCGACTCCAACAGTGCTGGTAGTATATCTCTGGCTCCGAGAATGGTGGGGGGTGTTCTGCGTCCTCGCCCTCGTTCTAGCGAGACTATGCAATATCCTCGTTATCCGGCGACGATGCACAGACAGCGGATGGAAGGGGGCTTCCGAGCCCGGAGTGCAGGGCGATCTCCTCGTTCTTCTCAGTGGAGACTGCTGGGTTCGGATCCGGGGCGCGGTGGACGATCTGAAAGCCATTACGGCAGGCCAGTGGATGCACGACCGCACTGTAGGCGAGGACGTGGTTTCGGCGTTTGCGACCCTTCTCGTCTATGTCAGTGCAGTCTTGGTGGGCAATATCAGCAAGCTTGGTCAGGTCTTACTCCTGTCACTGCTGATCACCTCGGCTGGACTGCTATTCCTGGCCAATGCAACCACTACCACAATGCAGATGAACGGGCGGAAAGTACAAATTGTCGGGAGCCCAAGACGGTACCACCGCCGGCGGGAGATGGCTGATGAGCTGATTCGGGAGACGGGGAGGGCGGATTGGGCGATGAGACTTGGGTTGATCGTGCATAAGCCGTTGGAGGATGAGGATGTGACAAAAACAGAAGAGCCGGTGATTCTATAGTAGTTTGATCATTGAGGGAAATCAGAGACTTGGGT
>MU628817.1:0-13728 GCA_025688805.1 Aspergillus egyptiacus
AAAAAAAAAAAACCGCTTCCCAATCGCCCAACTCCGTGATGCAAGTGGAATCGGAAACAAGTATATCAACTGGGAAAAAGCGGCGCCACATAGAGCAGGTTTATACAGGGTCGGTTCTAGACCTCTTGGATATAATTGGCGGGTACACTCTTTGTAACGCCTCCACGCTCAACATCCGCCCATCCATCACCGCTGTCTCGGTTGACCAGGACAAATCTATCTCCCTCAGCCATGCTCCATTCCATATCGCTGCGTGCTTCGTAGTCGTAAAGCGCTTCCACGTATTGCAGTTTCTTTGCTCCACGGCGAGGCGCCACCGCAGGTCCTACCCGTTTCCCTCCCCCGGCGGCTGCACTACCTGCCAGGGACGCAGACGAGTTGGAATATGTGGATCCGGGCCGGGCTGGAACTCCAGGGCTGGTGGATGAAGGTAGGGGAGCCGCTGATACCTCGACATATGAGGCGGGAACAAGGCCTTCGGTCGAGGAAGCAGATCGAACGCGCATCCAGCCAGATCCATCTGGTTCTATTAGTACGGGGGCCCATATCAAGGGAAGAAAATAACGTACCGTCTGGCTCGAGAATCACAACTTCCTCGTCTTCTTGGACGGTGACTTCGTCTGCACCCGTGGCCTGATAGGGGTAGAGCATCTTCCCACGGGGTTCGGTGTTGGCTCTTTGCGATGGGGAGGGGGCCAATTCCGTCGGTGGTGGACTACTAATATACTGGGTAGGGGGTGGTGCAAGAATCCTGTTGCGTTTTGGTGCTGTCTTGGTCACGGTGGAGGAGGGAGGAGTAACGACGCTGGTGGTACTGGTAGCAGAAAGTTCTGCAACAGATCCTTGGGTGCCTATGTTGGATGAAGACTGATTGGCACTGACTGCGTAACCTGAACTCAAGGAGTTCATCGTGTCTCGTCGGACGAGGGATGGTGCCGTAGATGAAACACTGGTCGGCGCAAGATCGACAGTTGGCGCTGCGCTAGCCTGCTCTTGACGCTCCGCTTTGAGTTTCTTCTTCTCTTCCTTGGTCTGCTCTCCCGGACATTCTGCTGGGACCTTCATCTCACATTTACTGTGACATGTGTACCCACAGTCCCGGCAATCATAACCCTTAGCGGACAGACCCCAAATGCGCTCTCCACAGAGGTCGCAATTCGTCGGGATTTTGAAGGTTTGCGACTTGAAGTTGTGGTTCTTTGCACCAAGTGAGAGATCGCCGACCGCTGAGATAATGCTCGATGTCTCGACTTCAGCGGTGAGGCGTTTGCGCTCTATTTCGTGCAGAGCCTCCTGCATATAGAAGATTGACCTCACAACGTCTACTTCGTTCCGGTTATCGCGCCCTTGCTGGACGCTCTGCCGTATGCGTTTTGCTCCTTCGACGTCTCGTCGCTTCTGGTCGGACTCGACTCTCAATTCACGAACCTGTGTCTTACTTTTGCTGAGCAAGTTGCGCAAGAACACCTTGGCCGCCTCGTCGGTGATGAGCGCATCATCATCGTGCCAAACTGGGCTGGGCTCAAAACCAACGTTTGCTGGTTCCTGGAGCTGTGTAACGTTGTGCTGCAGGAACATCAGGGAGTCGAGATGCGGCTGGTTGCGTGGGATCTCATTAATGAGGTTTGCCATAAGGTCCGAGCTCTTGTTCAAGAACGCTTTTTCGAGTTGCGCTGCAAGAGACCATAGTGCATTTAATCTTCCTACTCTAGTTTCATTGAGGTCTTGCAAACCCTGCGTGCTTGTCAGTCAAAATTTCTGCAGGCAGGGTTAAAATACTTCGGAACTTACGTCCAGCAGCTCGGGTACGTATTCGTGGTAAAATCTCTCTTTCAATTTATTGGTCACATTTATACTGATGAGGTAGGTGTTCTGCTATCTGTCAGCAGTAGCACAAAACGGAAGGTTGGGCACGTACCTTCACGTTGTTCATCTCATATATCTGTTGCTGATATGCCGTCTGAGCCTTATTTTTACTGTGATCAAAAGCACTTTCCATCTTCTTCCTCCTAGACTCCACCTCGTGGCAAGCGCTATCATATTTGCCTTTCATCTTCTTGAGCTCACCGTAGGTGGCCTCCCGCTCCTTTTCCAGTTTCGCGTGGAAATCAACGTGACACTTCCGTAACTCTTCGTACTGCGTTGCGGATTGCTTCAATGGCTCTGCGACCTGAACAATCAGGTCTGTTGCAAACTTATCCCGCTCAGCAGCGTGCGCTTCCACGGCTGACAGTTGTGTCGTCCATGTGGTAAGTGAAGCGCTCTCCAGGGACCCGGGGGTCATGGTAGGGTTGTCGCCGACGCTCAATGGGCTGATTTTCTTGGCTTTGCGATCATAGTACTTCTTGCAAAGCGCCGTAAGCTTCGCCGAGTATTCCTTTTCGATCGCGCTCCGTTCGCGGTAGAATTGCTGTACTTCCTCCAGCCACGTAATTCCATTGGAGACCTAAACAACCATTTTAGCATCGGTGCCAGAGTACCCCTAACTCGTGTTCGTTGTATTCGCGCAAGACATCGGACTGCAGGGAAGTGATGTCGGTAATCGTACCCAATTGTTGACTGGTTTGAAAGCATCCTATTTCCGAGTAAGCATCAAGAAACGGCCGCTTGTTCTGCAGCTGGAAGGTAACGCGTACCTTTAACTCAGCCCCAAAATGGGGAGCGGCCTCTGCGGCAGCCATTGTCCTTGTGACAGTTGCTGGGAACTCCCAAGATCTGGTGGCATGCGACTTTGCGAATCCAAGGCAGCAACGGATGGGAGCTAGAGAAAGATGCCCCGTAGTCAGGGAGGAAGCGTGGGTATTATTGCACACTCTGCCCCGGAATTATACCGCAGTCGATATTCCAGCCGACAGGCAAATAACCTTCAGTGCCTGAGTTTATTGCTTCTTCGGACTCAGGACGGGCAATGCGGGAGAGCGGGGATGACACAGGGAGAGGCTGAAATGAATAATACCTGTTACCTCTCTACCTACGTACCAGTACTAGTACTTCCCACCTACGTAGTGACAATACAAAACACGCCTGTTAGGCCACGTTTGCTGCCTTGACAGCGGCTAATCCCCTGGCTTAGATTACTTGTTACGTCACTCTGTACATGACCGCCTGGCCTACCGCTTTCCATAAAGAGGTAGTTTCTCTGTGACTGGGCTTGGTTGTGCCCAAAGACGCCCCGTGTCTTGGCATGGGTTATCCAGCTGCTTCCCTGCGTTTTTTTTGCCGTCACTGCGCAGCTGATGTTAAGAGCGACCATATTCACCATTCCAGCTCTTCTTCGACCTTTGGAATCCGGGCGTTTCTGAAAGTAGCTCAGGACCCACATCTCCGGCAATTGGTTCTTATTAGGAGCGTTTTTTCCTTGTCTCGTGCTGGCCTACTGTTGAGCGGCTTTAAACTCAGTCACCCCGCTAATCCAGCAGCACCTTCACCATCGCCGACACTTCTTGCGACTCTTCGTCTCTTTTTTTTCCCCTCCGTCTCACATCATGGCGTCCGAGGCTCCGTCTGGTGGTTCTCTTGCCGATCGCATCTCGAAACCCGCTGAATCGGACCCCGCAGGTACGCGCGCTGTCCCGATACAGTTTGATCCGATCACTGTCGGGTTTCCATCACAGTCAACACTCGCTAATATAACCGGAAACTATAGAAAGTACAGAGCAGACTGCCGACAATGGCCAGACTGATGGTGCTCCTCCACAGTTGGGTGGCTCAGACCTTCAGGAGCCGGAATACACAGTTGAGGTCAAACTCAGTGACCTCCAAGCTGATCCAAATAACCCCCTGTACTCCGTGAAGAAATTTGAGGACCTTGGACTGTAAGTCGGTCGTTGTGCTGTCAGGGTAATTCAAGAGCTGATGTGTTTTGTCCAGTGACCCGCGAATTCTCCAGGGTCTCTCCGCTATGAATTTCCGCAAACCTTCCAAGATCCAGGAACGAGCTTTACCTCTGCTGATGGGCAACCCGCCCAAAAACCTGGTCGGCCAATCTCAGTCAGGAACTGGAAAAACCGCTGCATTCGTTTTGAACATCCTTAGCCGATTAGATCTGAGCTCCGAGCAGCTTCAAAAGACACCGCAGGCCTTGATCCTCGCCCCTACACGAGAATTAGCCCGTCAAATTGTTGGGGTCATCCAGGTCATGGGCCAATTTCTCGATGGTCTCGTTATTGGAACCGCTGTTCCTGCCGATTCAAATGCCCGGCCGACCAGACTCGAGTGCTCTGTCGTCGTTGGCACTCCCGGAACTGTCATGGATATGATCAAGAAACGCATAATGATAGCAGCCAAGCTCAGAGTCCTAGTTCTGGATGAGGCTGACAACATGCTCGATCAGCAAGGCCTAGGAGACCAGTGTATCCGGGTGAAATCGTCAGTTCATCTGTATTATGCGTCTTTTGAGATCTTACTAACTTTTGCGCAGTCTACTACCCAGAGACATTCAGGTCGTTCTTTTCTCTGCGACTTTCCCTACACATGTCCACCAATATGCCTCGAAATTCGCGCCTCAAGCCAATGAACTTACCCTGCAGCATGAGGAGCTTACGGTTGAGGGAATCAAGCAATTGTATCTCGACTGTTCAGATGAGGAGGATAAGTACAGAACACTTGTCCAGCTCTACGGCCTCCTCACTGTAGGCTCTTCCATCATCTTCGTCAAGGTACACCTCATAATTCTTAATTCGTAGCCTGTTCTAGCTAACCGCCTGGTAGACACGTGCTTCCGCTGCGGAGATTGAAAAGCGCATGGTTGCTGAGGGTCATACTGTCGCGTCTTTGACCGGTGGTATTGAGGGCTCCCAGCGTGATGCAATCATTGATCAGTTCCGTGCTGGTCAGGCCAAGGTCCTGATCACAACCAACGTTCTTGCCCGTGGTATCGATGTCTCTACGGTTTCCATGGTTATCAACTATGTGAGTAACGACGCCGTATGAAGTTACCGACTGTTTGCTAATGTGGATCGCAGGATATTCCTGAGCTGCATCAACCCGCTGGCCGCGAACGCCAGGCTGACTTCCAAACCTACCTCCACCGTATTGGTCGTACCGGACGTTTTGGTCGCGTCGGTGTCTCGATCTCCTTCGTCTCCAACCGCGAGGAATGGAACATGCTCAACCAGATCCAGAAATACTTCAACACAGATATCCAGCGTATTGACACCAAGGATTGGGACGAAGTGGAAGAAATTATCAAGAAAACGATTAAGAACCCGCGTTCTCAGGCCGGCTTTGGACGATGAGCAAGAGTAGGATCGGACAAGAGTCTAGCATCTTACTTCTCAATGAAAGCTTAGCGGTAAACTGGAAATGGATAGTTTGCGTGGTTTTATGTATTAAGATTAATGATGCCTTCGTCTGATGACGCAAAATAAAGGGAAATTTAGAGATGCCAGTTGATTTGCATACCGCAAGCCAAAGCCCAGCTTCTTTATGATGCTAAATATATGTATACTGCATACCTGACGGCTTGAGCTGTCACATTCGGGCACTGCCTAAATAGTCACCCCTTCAGGGACTGGAGTAATCTGTCTCCAAATGCCACTGCAGACCCCCTGCCCGTGATGGCAGATGGCGATAGTTACCGTCAGAATTCAGGTACCAAGACCCGAGCGGAGCCTGGAGTGGATCTAATGGTGGGCTTACCTTATCTCTTAGGTAGATATCGGCCGATGAGGGGAACAGCTGATAACCGCTTGATAAGGGACAACAGTGAAGAAGTTGGAGGGGGGATGCCCTTTGTTATTTGAACACCAGTAACAAAGAAAGGCAGAGAGCTTTATAAACCATAAATGGCTGAATGGGAAATTCAGATATGGATACAGTAGTACCCTACCTATGGATGCAGTGGTGCCGTAAGGCCGCAGATAAGTGAGGTGCGGAGAAGCAAGTCACATGCAGGGGGGCTGCCTTTCTGCTTTCTCCCCTCCTTCCCATCTTCTTCCTTCAATTTCTCCATCCTCCTTGTCTGTCACCGTTTTATCAAATACCCACTGTCAAGATTCTGCTGTGGTCAGTATAATTTGTCAATATGGTGGAGGAAGACACCAATACCCCGCCTAAGGGTATGGAAACTACAACAGTCCAGTCCCCCACCTCATCTTCGAGGTACAGTAAGCACATTGTTGTAAGCAACCTCAATTCCGCGCTTGCTAGGATGAAAAGAATTGCTGATTCATATGATCCTCGTAGTTGACTACCTACCCGGGCCAAAGTGGTATTGACCCCGTTCCTCTGGAATGGGGAGCGAAAGACGCCAAATCTCGCGGTCCCGTCGTCGTTTCCCGTAGCGGAGCATTCCTCAAGCGCCGCAATGCAATGGGTGCTCACGGGGGCAGTTATAGCATTTATAACGCGCTGGCTATCGCAGCGGGAGACCTAGATCCAAATTTTCGCCCGAACTTTCTCAACACGGAACCCACGTTTGACTTCCCCTGGCAGTCTTCTTGGGCCGACAAGACCAAGATCGTGTCCATGGACCCTTTTGGTCACGATGTTGTCAAGTATTTCAAGGACGAAATTGATGCTGGCTGGGATATCCGGCCCACTATGGCTGTCACCCGCGCGAATATGAAGCTTGCGGAAATTGGTGAGGCAGTTCGTAACGGGCACCTAGAAGTCGACGGGTCCATTGTGGTGGACTCATCTGGCGAGGTCCGTGTTACCAAGGTCGCGGTCGAGCCGGTGTGGTACCTACCCGGGGTTGCCGAACGGTTTGGGACGGATGAGCCAACTCTGCGCCGGACTCTGTTTGAACATACAGGTGGAAGTTATCCCGAGTTGATAACCAGACCAGATCTTAAAGTCTTCCTCCCTCCAATTGGGGGTTTGACGGTTTATATTTTTGGGCCCCCTGAGCGAGTATCTGATGAAAAAGTGAAGCTAGCTCTACGTATCCATGACGAATGCAATGGCAGTGATGTTTTCCAATCCGACATCTGCACATGCCGCCCTTACCTAGCGTTTGGTATCCGCGAGGCAATTCGGGAGGCACAAAATGGAGGTAGTGGTGTTGTCATCTACTTCCGGAAGGAAGGCCGGGCACTGGGAGAAGTCACGAAGTATCTGGTGTATAATGCGCGAAAACGTGGCGGCGATACAGCCGATAAGTATTTTACTCGGACAGAAAATATTGCAGGAGTGCGTGATGTAAGTTGGCAAGGTTCACCTGTCTTTGCGTGTAGTTGCTGACTACGGAATAGATGCGTTTTCAAGCCCTAATGCCTGATATCCTGCATTGGCTGGGAATCAAAAAGATTGATCGGATGCTGTCCATGTCGAATATGAAACATGATGCTATTGTCGAGTCAGGGATCAAAATTCATGAGCGCATTCCCATCCCCGAGGATATGATTCCAGACGACTCGAGGGTTGAAATCGATGCGAAGATCAATGCTGGATATTTCACTACGGGCAAGGCCTATACCATGGAGGAACTCGCCCAGGTACGCGGACGTGGCTGGGAGAAGTGGGAGGATGTTACGGTACGCTACCTTCCTTTTACACTGCAGGTTCTCGCTAACGCGTCTATACAGCACTGATAGTTTATCGTGTGTTTGGACAAGAACTTTTTACACTCTTGAATTGGAGATGGTTTTTGGCGGGTGTTTCTCGGTTTATTTTTCAACTTTACTGCCCATACGTATCTTGTAGTAGACTTCTAAGCAGTAGGCGGCGGTTGTGGCGGATAACAATGAGTACTTCATACGAACCAGTGCAAAATCAAAGTACATTGGAACTAGAGGAACTGTTCTCGGCCGTCCTGGTCTCGGGTTGTCCATCCGCGGAGTAGAAATATGAGGCGGGAAAGCCTCCGAGATCAGCTGGGCTCTGATACTACCTTACCTACCCCAATTCTCGGCCTCCACCTATTAGTCGGATATTTATCCTTGAACGAGGCGGCTAGTGCATATATATTGTCGATGATGACAACAGTCTCCCGGAGCTGATTTACTGCAGGTGGAACTCTGGCCCTTCCAAAAGAATAATCCGCAGCACTCCTTCCGCTACTACTACTACCATACTACTATACTACTATACCAGTACTCGAGGATACATTATACACGGCAGCCATGGGCTCGCAGTCCCCCGCGGTCAGCTCGCAGCCACACATCCCCAAACCAGGCGTCTGGTGCCCGGCCGTTACATTCTTCGACCACGCAACAGACACCATAGACCTTGAAGCACAAAAAAAGTACTACGCCTACCTCTCCACAACTGGTCTGGCAGGCCTCGTCATCCTCGGCACAAACTCCGAAGCCTTCCTCCTCACTCGCGAGGAGCGCGCCCAGTTAATCACTGCAGCACGCGAAGCTGTAGGCCCCGACTTCCCCCTCATGGCTGGTGTGGGCGCGCACTCTACGAAGCAAACTCTAGAGCTCGCAGCTGATGCTGCCGCCGCTGGCGCAAATTACCTCCTTGTCCTCCCTCCCGCTTACTTCGGCAAGGCAACAAATATGAACGTGGTGAAGTGGTTCTTTGCTGATATTGCCAGAAAGGCACCGCTCCCTGTTGTGGTCTATAATTTCCCGGGCGTCTGTAATGGTGTCGATATTGACTCCGAGACCATCACAGCTATTGTACGGGAATCCGCGTCGTCGAGCCCTAGTGGTGTCTCAAATGTCGTGGGTGTCAAATTAACCTGCGCCTCTGTTGGAAAGATAACCCGGCTAGCCGCGACATTCCCATCGTCCGAGTTCGCTGTCTATGGTGGACAGTCGGACTTCTTAATCGGCGGGTTGAGCGTCGGTTCTGCGGGGTGTATTGCGGCCTTTGCGAATGTCTTCCCACGTACAGCTTCGAAGATCTATGAGCTTTACGTCTCCGGGAAGACAGCTGAAGCGATTGAGTTGCAGAGGAAGGCGGCGCTAGCGGAGAGCCCGTGTAAAAGTGGAATCGCTTCAACGAAATACGCCACCGCGATTTATACGGCCCCGTTGGCAGGGATCGAAGGGGCGGAGGATAAGTTGAAACCTAGGACGCCGTATGAAGAGCCTGCTGAAGGGGCGAAGAAGCTTGTTAGGGAGGTTATGAGAGGGTTGGTTGAAGTTGAGAAGTCATTCTGAGTTGGTGCCGCTCAACTGCATCTAGCATTATATATCCTATCAAAATGCGTATTCAATGAGTGGTAGGGTCGTTCCTCCTCTCGAGCAAAGAAAGCTGCTGCAGGAAGCACGCTATCTAAGCTGGAGGTATGGAACCAAGTCCTGCACGAAATATATACATCAGGCTGTATAATGCGCCATCCTTAGCCATTAGTTCAAACTTACCTAGCAGTTGCGCCAGCGAGGGGATAGCAATGATACTTGAAGAATATATGGCTGAGCTCATCATGTTAGGAAGTCGGAAGCCAAACCTTTGAAAGGAGATCAGTATATAGTTAAGACCTTGTGCATCAAAGTCTATGCAGTCTATGCAAGCTTTAGTCATCTATGATTTGAGCGCTGGGATAGTTCTGCCGGGCGGAAAGTTTATTACGGATAAATACCATACAGACAACTGCGCCTGGGTGATTGTGGCCCAAGGTATGGATACAGTAAGTACAAAACAAACGTCGCCATCCGCTAGAAGCCGGACTGTCGGAAGCCCAGATTCCCGCGATCATACGAGCGCCCACCGCCAACCTTCCAACCATTGGCTCATTGTCAACTTTTTCCATGGCGGTTGTTGACGCCTGCTGCGAGGTACAAGTTCTCTCGGTGGCAAGAATCCTCTCAGATGTTGGAGGATACCCGACTTGTTGATGACCCCGGGCCTCGCTGATGAGAGGCAAATCATCATCCTTCATGCCGTGAAACCTGCAGCAGCTACAATTTCTTGGAGTCACCAAAGTCTGGAAGCCCCAAGCACAGCCTAGCCCTGTCACTTGGTTCGTCCCCGCTGGTGGAACGATATCCCCTATTAATACCTCTTCCATGTGAAGGAGGAACCACGGTGCCCAGTCCTTAACCAAGCCCCAACGGTTAGATAAGATCAATCGGATCTTCCGCGGCCTGCTTCCAATTCCTCGACACGATTCGCATCCCCGCCAGTTGGTTAAGATCTTGATATCTTCGACGTCAAAGTGGTGACTTGTCACTCAGCTAGCGACTCTCACATCTCGGTCCTGACTGCCCTGACTGCCAGTCCCCACACTCCAGCAGTTAAGCCCACTAGCGCGTTGGTTTGTTGATCATCGTTATCGATCAGTTCTCAAACTCCAAGGGTGGCGGCTAGGCCATTGGATTCGACAAGTCTCCCGTTGTATGTCCAATATCAACATCGGACAAAGCTGTTGCTTTTGTATTACCCTTGTTGCTGATATACAAGCCGAAGTTGTCAAATCTCGCTGTGCTGTCTGCGACGAGACATATACAACCGCCGTAAACCGCATTTAGGGTCTTGTCCTCTCATGGTCACGCCCTTTAGTACCTCATCAAATGGCAGTCCCCAGCATGGGCAGCGACTTCCAACTCTTCTCACCCACTCATACGGCCAGAAGAAAGAGTTCGCAGGGCAATTCCGGTTCGGATGATGCGGCTCAGGACTGGACGGAGTGGATGAGATGGGATGACCAAACCTTTTCAGATGCTGCCGAACTGCCGTTACCGCCATCAGTTACATCACCTAGTACTTCCACACAAAATAATGGCCTGGATCTATTTTCTACAGGGCACTTTTCCCCCGATATTCCGATCGACTGTACGAATATCCCGTTTGACTCGCTTCTAAACCAGGATGGTAGCGGTGTTATCTCGACAAAGACACAGGTTTTCCCAAAAGACAACTTAGATACTTTCTCAGCAAACTCCGTTGTGTCTGGTTCTCCACGCTCTGTTACAGGTGCCGGTCAGAAGCGAAAATCTGGAAGTGACGACGATGTGTCCACCGTTAATGACGTCGTGCAAGGTACGAAGAAGGTACCTTCGAAGAAACGAGCACACAACGTTATAGAAAAACGGTATCGAGCGAACTTGAACGAGAAAATCGCCGAGCTGCGGGATAGCGTGCCTAGCCTTCGGGTAACCAAGGGCTCGAAAGCAGCTACCATTGACGATGAGGATGCAGAAGGTGTCATGCCGGCTAACAAGTTAAACAAGGCTTCTATCCTTTCTAAAGCAACAGAGCATATTCGCCATCTTGAGACTCGCAATAGGCGCCTGGAAGATGAGAACACCGCCTTAAAGATCAGGCTTCGTGAGCTGGAAAAGGCAGCGGATCAATCTCTAACATCAGCAGCGTCTGTTTCATCGCCGAGCAATTATACCGTTTCGACCGAGTCCGCGCCAAGTTCCTCTCCTAGCATCTTTTCGAGCCCAGAAGATAGCGCAGGTGATCACTTCCCTTCCTCCTCTCGCTCTTCCGCTGGGATGATCAAAATCCCGGACTCTTTCAAGCGCATGCGGGCTGAACCTGCGAAAGACGCCTTGTGGTCACAATCCTACATCAATACCAGCGGACCTCCCAATTCCGGCAGTGGTCGGCGACGGTCACATTATCCAAATAAGTACGTGCTAGGTACACTTGCTGGACTGATGGTGTTTGAAGGATTAGGCAGGGAGAAGGAATCCGACTCGACTGCCAAGGGGTTGCTTGCGCTTCCGATCAATTACTTCAGAAACATTCAGATTCCGCCTTCTCTATACTGGGAGTCGATGGGCCAATCTTTCTGGTCATCCTGGCATGCTAGGGCCATTCTACACTTCTTATTTCTTGCCGTGCTCGTCGTGGGCTCTGCTTTCATCGTGTTTGTCTACCTCTTCAACTCGGGCCCTGGACGGCATAGTTCCTCAAAAGGATCATCGCCGGACGTGATGCTATCTTCGTCCAACTTCAGACGCCAGGCGTGGTTGACCAGTGTCCAACGCGTCGGCGTGCCACGGCATAGGTTCTTCCACGAGTGGTACGTGGTGACGTCGCGATGTTTTGAATACGTTGTGCGATGTATCCTGGGATGGAGACTGTACTCATCCCTCACTGGTATCACGGAAGAAGATGATAAGGGACGCGTGAAGACGTGGGATATCGCAATTGACGCGCAGCTTTCTGGTGGCGATGCGGAAATTAGCAAGAGCCGACTGGTGCTAACCATTTTCGCTGCGGGGACGCTACCTCGGAGCCCGATGAGGATGATGCTCAAAGCTCTTCATTGCCGCATCCTTCTCTGGCGGGTCGGAGTCCCAGGCCAATGGACATTTCGAGTCTCTAATGATGTTGCCCGAGCGCTAGCAAGGTTCCAGTGGAACCTGGCACGACAGATGAACGCAAGGCTCCCGAAAGACCACCCCGATGCTCTCCCAGCCCATCTGGCCGCCTTGCTTCGATGCGATAGCGAGGATGTTATGATTGATAGCATCACTCAAAGAGCGGCAAACCTCACCTGGAATCGACCCACTCAAGAAGGCTCGGATGGTGACGACGCGCTCCTTGATGTAGTCGAAGAAGATCCGGCCATTCAATCTTCCCTAGATGCCTTGGCAGCCTGGTGGTCTTCTCATCTTCTGCAGCGCGCTCTTCTCAGGTATTTCGAGGCCAGCGCACGTGGCCCGGACGCAAAGGAAAGCCGTGACTTCTTCAAATCCAGACTTCAGCTGGCGCTTGATGTGGCACCACAGCCTTCTGCTGCCCATGCCCGCGCCCTTGTGATGATGGCCGTGTTCTTTGAGCAAGACCGAATCAAGAACATCGGGGCTGTTCTTTCCGCTCTACCGAAGGAAAATTCCCAGGCCAAGCAGAACCAGGCGCTAAACTTTTTGGATTCATCACTGCCGATTTCTGTTCGGGACGAGATCTCTATCGCGGTTCGCTGTGCTATGATCGCTGCTATATTCATGGCGCGATCCAGGAATGATACTGTATTGCCAGAGTGGCTCACCATGGAGAAAGCACTTACATGGTTCAGTCAGTTGCCGCTTGACCCAGTCGACCTAACTCTCATCGGCTTTGCCGCCGTCTACCACTTGCTTCATGTTCTCGCCTACGATACGGGATACCTATCCTCGTCGGATTCATCCCGTCCGCCGTCTCCAGTGCTCAACGACTCGTCTTCGCTGAGTTCCTCGGAGGCGGAATATGAGGCGGAAGACGAACACGCTGTAGAGGTGGTCGAAGTTTCCCCGCAGCCCATACCCCTTATCGGCCGTGTTGCGTCAGAGCTCATGTACTGGGCTCGCAATGCATACAATCCGGCGTTCTACGGTTTCACGTCAAGTCTCGTCAAAGTTATTGAAG
This sequence comes from Aspergillus egyptiacus, assembly GCA_025688805.1. Lineage (NCBI taxonomy): Eukaryota > Fungi > Ascomycota > Eurotiomycetes > Eurotiales > Aspergillaceae > Aspergillus > Aspergillus egyptiacus. The sequence continues at coordinate 13,204 of MU628817.1, forward strand.
AGGAATGCACCTCGCTCTGCCACGGCGCCGGAATCGATGTCGCCGATTATTCTTCTATTCACCAAGAGAGATTGAAGGCGACACATGAAAGAGACAAGAGAAGAAACAGGCAGACTCGGTGGTCGAGGGAGGTACGGGGACACTGTTCCCTAACTGCTGAGCTGCAAAGTCTGGATTTGACGTCAGGCAACTCTCATATTTCAGCGCAAGACCAGAGCACTCATGTACAGGTAGAGACCTAAGGCTCTCCTGACCGTTTTCGGCTTTTAAAAAGACCTCTTAGAGTATATATCCATGTTTGTTTCTATCACTGGCGTGTTAAGTGTGTGTACCTTATGAATTGCTTGGGTTGTAGGTGGTCTAGGAAGGTAATTGGAGTTAATGGAATTCAGACAAAACGCGATATCCTCGCTCTTGCTTGATAGCAAACCTACTTGCATCTTGCAACCCAATCCGTACTCGAGCATGCAACACAGTGGTATCATAGTGACCCTAGCTTTCTTATACCTTGCCAGCCAAGGCGTA